>MU224433.1:445403-486782 GCA_018584345.1 Thuja plicata | reverse complement strand
TTCTTTATCCCTTTTGGATTCAATAAGATTGTCTTTTCTGTATATTCTCCTTTACCAAGAGTTTGTGTTGAACTCATACTCTTGCTAAAGTGGGGGCTAAATGTATAGTCAAAAAATGGAAGCACTTACATTGTAGATCTGTTTAGCCTTCCAAGTAAGGGGTTTGGGGTCATGGAAAGTGCCTTGAATGGGTTCCTGATCTTGACATGACTTCCCCCCTATTATGTCCCTCTTTCCACTCCTGTTTAGCCTGATTTCTGCATTCTGAACTGCAGACTGGTGATTATGGGCTTCAGGGTCAGGGTCGACCTTTTAGGTCTATGTCAACCTCAACCCTGACCTAGGTCAGGGTCGACCTCGACCTTGACCTAGGGTTTAGATCCCAGGGTCTCACAATTTTTGGAGGTCGGCCTTTGTAAAAAGTATTTCCCGCTTCTAGGTCGACTGTTTCGGGTTTCAAAGCGTTGATTCCTAAATTATATTTAATATAGGTCCTCTCCTAGGGGTAAAGGATTTAATGGGAATTTAATCATCCTATGTAGGTTTCCTTAGAAGATTGTGCTCTAATTTCATATAAAAGGGAAGTTTTCTCTCTCATTTCTCTAAGTCTTCTAAGCATCAAGAAGTGATACTAAGTTCTCTATTGAAGCCCATGCATCCTTGAGCAATTGAGAAACATCATCAAGCAAGCAATCAAGAAAGCATTCATTCATTCAAGTATCCATTTCATGAAGGAGATCCATTGGAGGCCATTGAAGGAGTGAAGCTACATAGTGCCCTTTTGGTGATCTCTTCATCCACCTTCTTCCAAGACTATTCCAAATTCAAGAACCCATTCAAGAATTGGTGTTGGAGATCTATTAGCAAGAGGTTGAAAAAATCCTACTTTTCTACATTCCACATTTTGAAGCATACTTGTGGATTCAAGGATTCGAATATGCCACAAGGAATTTTACAAGCAAGGTGAATTTATGCATTTACTTTGTTCATTTCTGCAATTTCAATTACATATGTTTGAGGTTAATTCCAAACCGGGGTTTGACCAAGGAAAACCCCTCCCCCACAACAAACAATCTCCTTTTTCTTGCAGGTATAGGTGTAGAACAGTTTATTTGAGACCATATTTGGATACCCTTTTTCAGCTTTCTTTCAGACGGCGCGAACAGAGTCACTTTCAGATCTGTGTATGTCAGGGTCGACATTATTGGGTCAGGGTTGACATTTGTGGGTCAAGGTCGTCCTTTTTCATAAGATGACATCAGAACGGAAAAATATTTCTGGGTTTTGTTCGTCTCTGCGTTCTGGTTCGGGATCAACTATCAGTTTTTCCAAAAATAGTCTACAGACCTCAGAAAACAACATTCTTTGATCTGCAATATTTCAAGGTTAGTGTATTTCTCCTACCTCTTCAATTATTGTCATACATCATTTCTATACATATAATTAATAGAATTTAAGGTATCTCTCTTGTTATTCTCCTTTCCAAATAGTTGATTCATTTGTGCATTTGCCCTTCCTTGGGGTGGATCAATTTGGCTCTTCCATTTGTGCATTTGGGAACAAAAGAGGAACATCTTATTTTCTCCCTAATCACAATATATAATCAATCAATTCAATTCAATTAAGGTTAAAGAATTTAATACAATCTAGGCAACTCAAAGAACAATTTACACATCTCCTATTTCAAACATTACATTTCAAGATAATCAATAATCAATCCAACCCTTCTTCCTTAACACATTATACATTCTTAATAAACATATCTCAATTCCATACCTTAATATCCCCCCTTTACAATTTTAAATGTACACCATCTATTTTATATTGTACAATCATCATGAAGGTTCTCAAGGCAATACTACTGAGCACCTTCCAAAAGGACTAAAAATTTATCCCAGACAATTTAGTGGGTTTCCCTACTATGAGCAGGTTCAAATTGTGCATTTGTTTGATACTATGCATATTTGAAAGAATTTAACGGAGACATTGTGGAAGATATTGGATGGAAGGCGTGACAAAGAAAAAATTGTCAAAATTTGTAGTGACATTCATGAATGCAATCATGCAATAAAATTTTTTATTGAATCACATAGAAATGAAGAACAGATTAATATAAGCGCCCTTCCTTGGTTATTAACAGAGCAGCAAAGTGATGCTATAAAATAATTCATACAAAAAATTTGATTTCTCACAAAATTTGCTATGAACACAAGTAATCTCATATCAAAGAAAAGTGAATTTGGGCTAGGGTTGAAAACACATGATTGGCATACCTTCATCAAGGTAAGTCATGTACTTTTGTATCTACAATATATTTGTAAACTACATGTACTTTTCATTGTATTATGTGAGAAAAGAATGACATAATTATTTTTATAATTGTTGCAGTACGTGCTACCCCTATCTCTCCTAGAGAAATTTGACAATAAAATCAAACAAGTGATATATGATCTTGGAAAATACATGAGGTAAGCAATGATATATGTTCAATTTGTTGTACATATTTATTTTATTCGCAATTTTTTTTATCTTGTTATGTAATATATTGTTAAGTCTCATGTTTATATATTTTTGTGTCTTGAATGTCTTGTAGGTGGTTGTCATCTAAAGAAATCTATAAATAAGATATAAAATATTGGAAGAGAAAAATTCCTCATCTAATGTGTGAAATGCAAAAGTGTCTACCTTCAACCTTTTTCAATGCACAAGAACACTACCTCATACACCAAGTTGAGGAGATTGAATTGTATGGACCTGTACACGCTCGGTCAATGTGGATGGTTGGGAGGAACTTGAAATTTTTGAAGGCATTGGTTCGACAAAGAGCACATCCTGAGGGTTCTATGGTGGAGGGATATATGGTATACTAGACTATGGTGTACGTTACTGAATATCTTCCTAAGCTTGCAGAAAAGATCCATATAGATTGCATTTGGGATCTTGACACCATTAGAAAATTCAAAGGGGAGTACTTGGTGGGGAAAGGTAGATTGAGGAAAGTGAGAGGTAATACATTATAAGATGTTATTGTAGCTGTTAATTAATTCTTAATTTTCAAAATTAATTGGTTGTAAGTCGTCTATTTATTTTTTGTACAACCCCTCGAGAGTGGGATGCAATACATTTGTATATTCCAAACAATCAAGATTGGATGATGGTATGGATTGAATGATGTCATCATTTAGGTCACACATTAACATGGGAAGTTGTGTCTTCATTGGTTAAAGAAGCTCATCGTAATGGAGATCCAAATGTTACATAAAGGGAAATATATTTAGCATATGGTTTAAGATATTTCCAGGTATGTATAAATTTTTTAATCACCTGTACATTTATCAACTCCCGATGCAATAATTTATACATGTTTGACATATTTTTGCAGGTCAAACACCACAAGGCTATATTTTGCAATGGTCATAAAGTTTTCATCAAAAAGTTGGATGACACAAAGAAAACTTGTGATTCTGGGATAAGTGCAGTCTTTTAGGTGACTAATATTTCATCTAGAAATGAATTACATCCTCAAGAGTCTAAAAATCCATACTATGACATTTTGGATGATATACTTGAGTGTGACTTTAATTCCTTTAGATTAGTTCTCTTCGTCGTCAGATGGTACAGGCTACAGCTTAATCAAAATGATCTTGATAGAACTATTATTGAACATGACCATGAATTTCCAATGATTAATACAAGGTGTTTTGATCCAGTTAGGGATGAGCCCTATGTTCTTCCAAGCCAATGTGAGCAGGTATTTTACTCAGAGGTTCCACATAAATCAGATTGGTCATTTTTTGTTAGACATGATCCAAGAGGAAGGAAGATAATGTATAATGCGATGGAAGAAGAAGATTGTGAATAACTAGAAGATGATGTAGATGATGATCATGATTGACAGTTAGTCGATGATGTTCCTGACACAACTTTTCTTGAAGAAGAAGAAGATGATGACGATGATGATGCTACTAATGATGATGATGATGATGATGATGATGATGATGATGATGATGATGATGATGATGATGATGAAGACGATGATGATTACAATTATGGTGGTGGTGATGATGTCGACGACAACAATGATCATGGTGATGAGTTGGATGAAGAATAAGATCAATGACATGAATGAAATGTACAGTTATGTGATCATTGCTTAATCTATTTAATATTGATTTCTTGTTAGAGTTACACGATTATGTCCTTTAAAGTACTGAAATACTTGTAACAAATTATAATAAAATGTTTTTAATTTAACCCTTTTATATGTTATTGTAGATTACCCCCCTTTGCATCAACAGAGAACTAGGCATGCATTGAGATCTGATCAAAGGGGAGATGATCATGATGACACCGATGCTTCTCTTAACAATTTCTTCTTAAAATTGAGAAAATAAAAGAAAAAAAAGAAATGATTGTCATCTATGCACCTTAATTGATAATGACTTATTTTTATGTGCCAATGATTTAATTATGTGCTATTGAATGTTCGCAAATTTTATAATGTGTTAATGAATGTTATCGTGTGATAATTAATGAATGTTACATTTTATTAATGGATGAAATAATGAATGAATATTAGATGTTAATGGGGAATTTAGAGTGATCTTAGGGTGGGTGGGGCCAAATGAGCTTCCACCTTCATGTGGTTGGCCTTGTTTAGTACAGAATATAAAACTATTCTCGAAACAAAGTGAAGCTCAATAAGGTTGTTCCTTATCTAGGGTCTCAAATGTATCCTTTATCCCACTCTCAACATCGCAAGGCTTCAAGTGGTATTCTGAGATTGGTTTCTCCATCTCCCACTGACATATTGTCTTTCTCCTAAGAACTCTTACCGAGATCTGATACCACTTGATTCAAAGCTTATAGCTTCACTTGTCCTCTAGGATTGAATCTCTCAACTTTTCAAGTAGATCTCTTACTATAGGCTCTACACCTTTGAAAACTATAGGCTCTACACCTTTGAAAAAAAATTCTAACTTCAATATAGCATCCAAAATTGATGATTCAAGTTCCTATTTTGGGTTGATTTGGACAATCACTCCCAATGAACCTACTTGGGTACACCAACTATTGGTAAAACACAAGTGAAAGATAGAAATAAATAAAATCGAGAACTGAACAAATTGGCAGGTGACGTTCTCAAAGAGGTGAAGTGTGCTGATAAATAAGGTGCATGAACTTTCGTTGTTGTGCGAGGAAAAAGTCGGTCTCATCATTTTCTTAGTGGGTGTTAGATTTCTGATTCATTATCTGAATTTTTATTGACTAAAGAAATATCATACATATAACTATAAATTTTTTCTTTTAAGCTTGTTGTATCATTTACTCATTTTTTTCTAAACTTGTTATAAGTTGTTAGTAATGAAGATAGAGAACATACAAGGAATCAAATAACCCCTCTATTTTGACATGGTTGTCTTTCTGGTGCAGAGTGCATACAACACAAGTGTAGTTTGCCTACTCTCTTTGACAATTGGATGATGTTCCCACAATAACTGTACTCCTTTAAAAAAACTCTAAAACTTGCCGACTATCTCAATCTACCGGGTTCCCTCAATGTAATGCCATTCTTGCATGGGACATCAACATTAAGTCTTCATAGCTCCTAGCTTCATACTCTCCAACCTATCCAACATGGATTAGTTACCTTACCAAGGCTTAGAATTCCACTAAGGGTTCTAACTTCCCATAGAGCTTTAATAATTCAAGTCCTTCAGTCCATTAGGCCTTACCAATCCTACAAACAAGAAATCACAAAAAGTTGCCTTTTCTTCCTAGGCCTACAACAATGATATTTTGGCACTTAGAATCCATGTTTTTAGCCAGTTCAAAGACCTGGTAACTTGCACAAATGGTTTGGTATCAATACTGGTAAGTTTGAGAGCTGGATTTATTTTCATGTTCATTGGTTTGTGCAAATGTGTGTTTAGGTTCATTAGTTTGATATTTGACTTGGTTTATAGCCCCCTATTTGTCTTAGTGGGTGGATTGTTTGTATGGAAAGGTATTCTAATTTTTCATGTTCCTATACAATTCAGAAGTTTTTTGTTTAATGATTCTACATGCTTTGGTAATGCTTCGTGGATTTTACTCAAATAATTCTGATAGGCTGTTGTTTATTGTTTTTGGTTGCTTTTCTAATCCGTGTTTATTATTTACCCCATTTGTACTAACATATCCATTATTTAAGTTAGGAAAGGCGGTAAGGGAGTTGATCTAATATCATCTCTGTGCAATATCTATCACACATCACAAGAGGACTTGTTAAAAACAATCGACAAGGCTAATGCGCTGATAGTTGACATTTAAAAAAAAAACCCATGTCCTACTTCAGAATGCCACACTGAAGGGTTGGAGGATATTGATACAGATGGCAATTTACTCTTTCATTTATTTTTTTCGTCTCATTTAAAGGCATTTCAATAATGAATTGTGCTATGTTGCTTTGGACCTTTCAAATAGATTGACATATTTTCAAGATCTTTTAGAAGAGAGCTTCATTATATCAAGCATTCAAATTCTTGAAAGGGATTATGAAGATGCAATCCATGATAGGGGAGAACTTGATGAACGAATTTTTGTAAATGAGGAAGATAGCTTATTTGGTTCAGGAAGTGTTTTAGGGGGCACTATAAATATTTCTGGAGCAAAGGTATTACATCAAAAACCTTGAAAATGCTTATAGTGGTAGGAAAAACTGCAATGTTTCTAAATATGCTCATCTTTTTTTGTATTTTGGACAACATTATGTATTACTTGCACTGGAATGCTTGCGCAGTCAACTTTCCGAAAGCTACAATGTAAGTTGATCTTTATATGATCTAACATAAACTAAGAACTTAGAATATTCTTAATTTATGGAACTCGTTCTTACTTTTTATTCATTCTTAGAAGTTGCTATAGATTTCTATTTTCTTTATTTATTTTTAATTGCAGATATTCAAGTCATTTTTTTTTTCCTTTTGGTCTTGTTTTATTTAATGCTTCTTCCCAGTGGAAATCAGAAAAATTACTGTCTTTGATGTCTTTTAATATGGTTATAATGTTTTTGCTTGTATGTTTATAGTATCAGATATGTGATTCTAATGTTATAATGTGTGGCGATAATTTTTTATTGTGTTGATAATTTATGTGCATGCTCATTGTGCTCTTGGTTTGTACATTTCCCACACTTTGTTTATTATTTGACTTTTTTTCCCAACACTTACAAGTTTTTGAGCATATTGTGTTAATATGGTCTGTAATTGTGCCCTTGTGAGGAACTTATCACACATTAAATTTTTTTATGGCATAAAATTAGTTACTTCTGAGGCATGTGGAAAGTTTTCACAAAATGGTAGCACTAATTTAATGTGTGCATTTGAATTTGCAGAGAAAATATGATGATATATCCTCACCTATAAAAAAAATAACAATTCAGTAATAAATCAACTAGGCCTTCTAGCAGAACCGATGCCATCTCTAGATACCATTGCTATGCATCATAATCTCACTTCTGGAAATAATTTATCTTACATTTTAATTCAAGTTTTGGGTATTGCTTTCTTTTTAACTGTTATTTGTATATAATCTATTTTTCTCTGGGTTTAGATTTTCACATATTAGAGGCCCAACATTGTAGTTTATCATATATATATATAGCTATGTTTTAAAAGAATTCCTTTGAATACAAACATCTGAAGTGTCATCTCCTAGCCTTGTATATCTTGTATGGTAATTCTGAATTATTGAATGAGGAGAAAGTCATGCATTGGTTTAATTTTATATAGTGTTGAATGAATCAAATTGAAGAGGATGTATGCCCTTTCAATTGTCAAGAAATGATTGTTGTAGTCATCTAAACTTTTGAGACTTGTTACATGAGCGTTCAATGTATGCGTTTGTCTCACTCCATTGTTTCTTTTAAATTAATAAGACTTATTAGAAATCACATCTTAGCGTTAACATATTATTACAGAAATATCAATAGAAGTGTAGTAGGTTCAAACCATGTAAAGCAATTTTGACTGAAGCAATGACATTTGTATTGATGTTTTCCTTGTCTTTCTCATTCACTGATAAAAATGAGTAAACATTAGTTACCATGTTGCTCAAAATTTCTTAGACATCAATTTTGAACAAGTGACCAAGAGCCATATTTCAATGGATGCTCTTCTATTAAATGGGTAATGCATTGTTTACAGTGAGTTGAATTGGCATTTGAATCAAGGAAGCAATTTCTCGAAAAAATAGTCAATCTTGTATATGGAAATATTGGAACTTGACATTTATGAGAAGAGGCCATCTTTGTGGGGTGATTTTTTGGGTGAATGACAAATGCAATGAAAATTTAGGGTGGTTACTTTATTTGGTCCTGTCTTGTTCAAGAGCATTTCATGATACGTGTGCAAATTTCTTGGTGAATTCAAGATTGTGTTCATTCTTTTTAAAACTTTTAAGTGTTTGGTTATTTTCATTTGTCTAATATTTCCAACACCACTAAGTATACTCCTATCCCTTTCCATTAATGTCTTGTCCATCCTCTCTATAGCTCCATTCTACTAAGAGGTGTATGGATCCATCTTATGCCTCTTTATCACATGTTCTTTAATGAATCTTTTGAAATCTACCAAAGAAAACTCACTATCACTATTAGTCCTCAAACACTTAATATTTCTACAAGTCTAATTTTCAATGAGAGCCTTAAAATCCATAAACAATTAAAGACTTCATATTTTATTATAAGAAAATAATCAATTTCCCTTATACTATGGTCATGAATGAATGATATGAAATACACAGATTTAGAAACTAAAGGAACATGTAGTACCTATCATCTTTGCATTTTGTCATTTTTTTATTTGATATCAATTAGACCTTGTATATGATATGTCCTCTAGTTGTGTGTATTTTATTCTCTTGGTATTAACATCCACATGTAATGCATTTGATTATAGTTTTATTCTTTTGATCATGTTGATATCATTGTTGTTGTGAATTGTAGGTTATACTTGTAGATAAAGTGATGATAATATGTGCATGATGACTCTACGATGTTGTGACATGATGGTATATGATCATGTTCAAGTACATATACATATATAGATGATATTTTGGTCTTATTGAGTTGGTTGTGGTTTCATTATGTATACTAATATGGTGCTATTTATTTGATGAGATGTTATGTTGTTGATCATGCATTGTTATTGATTTGGTTCAAGAATCTGTCATATGCTCATTAATGTTGTTAACAATATTTAATGCATTTAATTTGGATGAGATTTTTATTGATGTATTTTAAATGATGATTAAATATGAAAAGGGATGATATCATAACATTCAAATACATAAGAATGATTACGCTTTTAAATTCCCCTTTCAGTGATTTATGTTATCATGATTATTTTTATGTTTGTGATTGATTTGAGGAATAAAAAGACCATAGAAGTCTCCCAAATGACTTCATATATTCCAAGCACCCATCTTTGAACCTATCTATTTGACCCGAGTCTAATTTGATCACTTAGACTGGTGTGTTGTTGTGACAGTTCGAAGATGCAGGACTAGAATGCTTTCTTGTTGTTTTGGGATTGGTCATTGTAGACTTGGAAGGTTCTAAACCCCATGAAAAATAGCCTTGGTTCCTAATTCATGACTTGAATTGGAGGAAAATTCCACTATTGCAGCCTGACAAAGGAGTAAGAACCCTAAGTTTTGGTGTTTGCAGTACTTGCAAAGTCTTCTTGCTTGAGGTTTGAAAAGACAGTATTAGAGGACCCTAGAAACCATACTTGCCAAGATTGTTCTATGTTCTTTGCTTGTGTTGAGGTAGAGCACTATTGCAGTCCAAATAGGAGTTAGGACAAAAATCAGAGAGTTACATGTTTGCAAGACTATTGAATACAACTAACTATGGAAATTGGAGTCTTAAGGGTCTATAGGAAGTTATAACACTTATTAGAAGTCTTTGATTGATGCAAATTAGTTATCCATTGTTGTGATTTGGTAAAGGAAGAGTGTCTCTAAGAACACTACAAACTAAGTGATTGGAGATTGAACAAGTTGGGAGGAACTATCTTATGTAACAAGGGATTAAGAGACTTGTATTGTGAAAAGAAGTGCAGAAAATCCTATTGAAGGATTAAGTGAAATTGAGAACATTATCAAATTGGAGAAGAGGGTATGCCTACTACACTTCTTGTTGTGTGCACTCTGAACCAAATTAAGTGTGTCATGTATATGTTTGAAAAATGACTTTTTAAATATGAGATATTGATGATTTTGAGATTATTGTATTTTATTTTGATATGATTCTAGGTGGGGGTGTTAGGATCAAAATTAGGGAGTGGCTCTCAAAGGGGTATGAGGCCCAAAGTAGTTGCCCAGTAACCCATTGGAAATTTGACCAATGGAAGTGATAATATAATAAAATTATGAGGAAAACACATTAATAAGATAATTGAGAATTCCCCCTATGTTCCTTGAGTGCTCGTATTGAATAAGGACATATTGGGAAGGTATGGAAATATTTGGGGAATTGATTTGGAATAATCAAGCCTCCTCGTCCACATGCAAGGATTGCTTGATTCCATATGAGTCATCCATTTGTGCTATGCAATGACACTCCCACTTATGAGTCTATAACATCCAACCCCTATGTAGACTTGAGTAGTGACCCTATGTGGATTCATGACATGGATCATCCCACTTCTTGATGTTTCAAGACACTCCTTAACAGAGCTCATCCATGACACTTAGGATCTATTGACGGGACTTTGTGACCGGTTCTACCAGCAATGATAACTTGTCACCAGGTACCGGGGTACCAGCCAACTACACCTGTAAAGGATTTCTGGAGAATAAATTATCCAGGCCTTCAAGCACCTAGGTGTCAGGTCTCGATGGTGCAGGGGAAGCTAATTTGGGTAGATGATTGTTTGTTCGGGGGGATAGCTGGTTTTACTCATCTTCTTCGGGGATTTTAGTAATGGGTCAAGGTTTCCTGCAAGCATGCTTTGTTTACCAAATAAATTGCAAAAGATAGACCAGAGTTAGAGTTTATTACTTCTACTTATAGGTATGCAACATATTTCAGACATCAATAATGCTCCAATGTAAGAACTACACTAAATACTAAATACATACAAAACCAACGATTCATACATATTCAATAGAAAGAGGAAATGAGATCATTAATCTAAACAAAACATTTGAGCAAAGGACATTAGAAACATACAACACAAAAGATGTTCGTGAACTCCAAAATCAGAACAACACATAACGAGTAGTCATAAGGTGTTCCTCCTTCTTCATTAACTTAAAGCATTCCAGCATCATTGGTGTATACATCCATGGCTCCAAGGGAGCATTCTAAACTATCAAGAACTACTGAGCATTGAGATCCTGAAACAACTGAAAATGAAAAAGTTATCTTTTATTACTTGCTAGACTGCTAAATCATCAATTTCACCGACCCTTGTTATGAGGTTAGAGGAAATCTGATCTTCTCGGTATCCGAGGAAACATGCCTCATAAATGAAGATTGTGTCTCCATGTCTTTGATGCACCAAGTAGTAAATGCGGAGCGACACCTCAGGAGAATCACCTGTGAATGCCATCCCTCTGTTCGATATGCCTTATCGGGATCACCTACCTACTGACCCCTTATTAACTGCTTGACAATGATTGGTCGGCTCTAGAAAACTTGAAAATCGATCACTGTGAAAGAATACAAAACTTCAGTTCCAAAATTCTGGAGTCTGGGAGCTTACGCTCAAAGAAAAAAGAATTTACAAACTTGCACCCTGCTGGTGAGAATCTCCGGAGTTCAGAGAACCTTACTATGCCTTGTATATTTTGAATGCCTCTAAAAGCTGGGGAATTCCCTCTCCATTAATGTCCTTGATGCACGCCTGGTGGAACTTGGCCGCCTCCAATTGCTCGCCCATATCTAGGGCATTTCCTTTAAATTTTGCGGCCATCTTTGCTGCATCATGGTCCTAGAGCATTATGTAGGATAAGCATGACATTTTTGCTCCATCAAAATCTCCCGGGGACTGGTACCATGACTCCATCAATTCATCAAACTTCCCCACAACATAGTCCACTGGAGTACACATATCTGTACTGAAGGGATTGACTTCCAAAACCCTTGTGACAAAAGCCTTGAATAAATTTAGTGAATATTCTACTTCCGGGACTTTGTCTTTCAGGGCCGCTACCAGTTGCTTGCTAATATCCAATTTGAGATCAAGTCTGGAGTGTTGGACCCAGATAAAATCAAAAGACTCTTCCCCCAAAATACCCATCTCCATGATGGGTTCCTCCCTGAGATCCATGAGTTCTCCTAACTTGCTCATCCATGCCTCATACTGTTCGGTTTCTCCCTCCCATAGAGAAATGGTGCCTTTAACATGGTGGAAGATGTTACCAGCCATATGCAGGTATGGGAGTGTTGTTAAGAGATGTCAGACATTTCTTACCTACTCGGCTACCCAGTCATCTACTTCTTGCACTTTCTTTTTCATGTTCCTCAGCACATCAATATCACCCTATAGAAGTGGTGTTCCAGATGTAGAAGCTTCTGGAGGAATTGTAGTTAACGGTTGTGCTAGCTCTGATAGAAGCTAGAGGAGATTTGTATTCTTTTCCATTTCCTCCTTCAGTCTCTGGGATTATTTATCATATCGGGCCTCAATTTCCCGGCTAGCCTCTTTTAGCAGGTTCAAATCACCCTGCTTGTCCCTCTTCCCCAGAGGTACCTCTGTAACCATATATTCAGTAGCACTTACCACTTCTTCCTCTTTGTCACAATGAATGCGACTGTATCTTTGCCCAGACCAATCTAAATGGAATGGAGGGTCCGGGCCTTCTTTGGCTTGGGAACACCTTGACTCTAGGCCATCATCTCGGCTAGGGAGAGATGGACCTTTGTTGCCGCTAGGGCCTTTCTCTTCTTTGAATCCACCAACTATTGTGGTGGCGGGGGCAGTCTTGCTGCTAGGGCCTAATTGTTTGGGTCTTCTCTGGGGTTCGGCTATTCCCCTGCGTTTATAGTCTCTTCAGACTCTTTCTCTTTGTTCTTGGGATCACCTGCACCATCCACCTTAGTGGTATCAATATGCATTGCCTCATCGTCCCCGTCCTTAGCAGCATTGGTGGAATCAACATCCATATTTTCAGAGTTCTCCCCCTCATTCTGTTGCTATTCTCTAGCATCCTCTGCTGAGACATTCTCCTCTGTTGGTGTAGCTTCCGGAGGTGGCGAAGGTGTCTGAACTGGATCTGACTATAGTTTTATAGGGATCACCTTGCCAAATGTTACCACATGGGGTGAAGGACTACCCTGGGTGGTTGGAGGCATTTGGAGCACGATGGATGAGGTTACGGTTACTCCTGAAGGTCTGGTTCCCTCAACCAAAGCTGACTGTTCATCTTGAACTTGCCTTTTTCCTCCTATCTCAGTCACCAGGACCAGTATCTCTTGAACATCAGGGATGTCCACATGTTCTTGCTCCTTTTCTTTTTCTTCCTGGACCTCTTGTTCTATGGCAACTTCTTTCTCTAGTATCTCCCCTTTATTGGGGATTGTTTCCACTTCCTACGCGGCGATCTCCTCCACCGCTTTTCCTATCTCCCCTAAAAATTTACAAGTTCATCAGTCCTGAAGATGTCATTGAAATCATCGTGTGGAGGGGAGGTCTCCGAGGGATTCTCTGGTTCAGGGGAGTCTAGGATAACCTCTACCTGGGGGATGTTTGGCATCCCAAGATCTGTATCTGCCTTTGGTGGAGGGATATTTGTTCTTTGCTTCTTTCTCCTTGTCACCAGTGGGGGTCCGACATCCAAAATGGCCGCACTTTCATCATCCACTCCCATCCTCGCTGCCCAAACCATAAGTTCAGCAAGTGAAGGGGAGCCATAAGGGAGGGCAAGTTCTTCCGGAGTGATTGGGATGCCAAGCCAGGTGCTTATTGCTTCCTTCATCTGCTGGGATGCCGCCAGCTGAAGATGCACCTATTCCATAATAGGAACTGATACTGTAGATGGAACCCAGGCTGGAGTATCAAATTTTCTCTTTCCTTTGTCCCTGCCTTGTCTGGAGGTTTTGAATCTCGAAGTGGATCCTTGCAAAAATGGTCCAACTCTGCAGGTGCTCTTTGGACATACCTTTGAAAATATGCATGGATGTGTTCAATCACATCATGGGTGATGTCCTCAATTGCTAGGATTTCAGGGGTGTCCCAATCCATTAGAGGGAGAGCCATCTTGTCCACTCCTTGAGCCTTGTACTGGGGGTCCTTCGTGGACATGATATTAGAAAATTCCTTTGGAAAGGTCTGAAGCTTAAGACGCTTCATCATACCTTGTGTCATTCTAACAAAGTGACGATTCCAAACTTCAAAATCATCCTGGAAGTCTGCCCAAAAATCATCCATGTGAGGCTTGTGGAGGTCTGACACCCAGGGCAATGCCAAAGCTATCTTATCTAGCGGATCAAAGTTCTTCCATGCCAAGTAAAATTCTACTATCCCCAGACATTTTAATTCATTATCGACTTCTTTTGCCGCTGCAAGGCTGCCAATGTAATTTTCGCAGGTGATTGGGAAAGGATTGTTGGTGACCTTCTTGAGGCCAAAAAGAGTATGGAGATCCAGGATTTTCCTGCAATAGTCCAAAATAATAATCCTATCCCCACAATGTTTGGGAAATAGGTAGGGCTTTCCGGATAATCTGATCACTCGAATGTAGGAATGCTGTTGAAATTGGATGTAGTAATGGCCATAAGAATCAACCAGAGTCATTGCCTCCTTTGAAAGCTGATAACCAACATCCCGAGTGGGTGCAAGAATTTTATAGTAAATGAAGGTGTCATTTACTCTACAAAAACTAGGCAAACTGGCTTCCCATTGAATTTTTGGGAAATGGTCCCACGGAGCATTCGAGCTCGGGCCGGTCCTGAGGACGTCGATAGTGAGTAAACCCTAGGTTATGGGTCGTTGCTGTTCTAGTGCCCACAAAACATATGAATTCATGTAGAACTTGGAGGTTTGGGTGAGCTTGACAAGCTAGGAGTCCACATGATTGGAAACAATAGTTGCTCAATCAAAATTCTGTTCGGCGGAGGTGATGCTGAACAGAAATTAATACATCCACACAGAAAATTCCTGGGCATGGGATTCACTGAAGACCCTGCATAAGGAGATGATCCCCATATGTATGCTTTTCTTAAATTCTGTTCGAGGGATCTCCAACTTCATCTTTCTATAATATTTCCTTGGGGTCTTGAGCCAATTGACGTTGAGGTATTGCCGGACCATCTGTGAAACCTTCTTGAACTCATGCAATGCCAAGGCCCGGGTGGTAATAGTAGAATTAGAGAACTAGCGGATCCCTAGTCCTGAAGTGAATATTGCAACGTCTAGAGACACTAAGGTTGTTGGGTAGCCTGAGGGAAGAGCAGCGGTAAGCATGACATCCCGGATGGCTATGTTGTAGTGTTTGGCCAATGTAAGAATAAGCTCCAGAGCCTGCACTAAGCAGGGGAAGCAGGTGGCTTTGAGGATTTTGAAGGCTGCTACATTTAGTGTCATTTAATCTCCGGCCTTGCGCTGAATAAACATCATTTTTACCAAGGCCTGCAATTTGGCCCATGCTCCGACACTTGTGTTGGTGATCATCTGTAACTTGGAATCTACTTTAGATCCCATAATAGTGCCTTCCTTCAAATATTTTGCGGTTAATGGATGCTTTTCTAAGGCCTTCTCGGCCTTGGTCCTGGTAGCTTCCCTAGTTGAAGTAGTAGGGAGTTCCAGACTCCAGGGAGGAGAAGATGCTTCAGACATGATGGATTTGTGAGTTTATTGGCAACCTGCAAGACTGGACCGTCAATATGAATAAAACATAATAGAATTCTGGGTTTCGAAGATTTCATTATCGCCTCGCATCTATTCCTGAAAAGGTGTTAGTTTGCATCAAACCCTGAAAATATATTAAATGAAGTGACTTGTTTGGAATTTGATTAATGCTCGGCGGTTCCGGGGATTCTGGCTCATGCGGTGAATGAAGCGAAGGTTGAAGGGGAACATGGGACCCGCAGTCCAGAAAACTAACTGTTATTGACATGACCAGTAATTAGCCATACTAGGTTGACATAGGGTGTCACGTGGTCATGTAATAAAGGGAGTAATGACATTGAAGGTGAAAACTATCCTAACTCGCAAGGGAATGAATGCCACTTGGGCTGATTTTGAATGCTCGCGCATGGGGAAATTAACCCCACCATCAAAGCGGAGATGACGAAGGAGAGAGAAAGCCTAGAAATTTGACCAGGCGAGGTGCCGAGTTCAAATTTGTAGGAATCAGGTGGGTGAGCTCGACATTTGATCATACACAAAGGGGCACGATGAGCTCGCCACTAGATGAGGGGAGAATATATAGAAATACACAGAATTTACAAACACTTATGCATAGAGGATCGAAGAAGAACTTATAGAATGACCCAGAAACAGACTTATTGACAGCTACCTACCAGCTAACGACAATTTACAAAGCCTATAGAAAATGTATAGGCATTACACTATTTTACAACTACACAAAGGGTGAACAACCCTCTGGCAGAGCCATCCCACCAATAGGAAGCGACAACAAGGAACAAAATGGAAAATAGAGAAAAGAAACAAAAGTAAAGGAACCCAAAACAAAACCAGAAAGCAAAGAGGAGGAACCAGAAGGGCCTACCTTAGAAATGAGAGATGCGGGAGGACAAGCACGGGAGGTGTTTGGCAAATGAAAAACTTCGAATCAACATGAACACATGACTTTCAGTCACTATCAGGAACTATTTAAGCTTTAGGAATGAATCACACTTAGCTGCTATTGAAATCACTCTAATCGCTTTGAATCGCTCTGGGGTAATTTGTCCGCTGTGAATGTAACAATGACTGGTGAAACTCTATTTATACCCCTAGGGTAAAAACATATTGCTTCTTTCCATAAAACCCAAGAAAGGCAAACCTCTGGACTCCGAGCTCGGGGATCCCATGCAACCAAACCCTTTAATAAAAGAGGACATAGTGATAGAGAGTCTCAGAGTCTAGAATCCGACCAACGCAAAGAAGACAGAAACACTTCGGGACTGGGTCTCGGAGGAAGAGAAACCAAGAAGAAAATAAAAAAACGACCCCACAGAAGCAAAGGCCAGAAGAAAACAAAAGGAAAAGAGACAAGGAAAAAGCAAAAAAGGGGGACCCAACATCTTTCCAACAAAATGTAGGGACGGGTATGCAGGGCATAACAGGATCTACGAAATTGTCTTATTTTTTGAGTTAAGTTTTGTAACTTCAGGGAGGGTCTTGGATGATTGTAAGAAAAAAATATACCTTTTCCAAGGTTTTGGGGGACCTTTCCCTTCAATTTATTTATTTATTTGGTATTTAGACTTCTGCTTGTGTAGAGTTGTGTAGTGATTGTTCAACCTAACCATGGGGTTTGAACTCTATATCATTGCATGATCCTTATGGTTAATGATTATATTTCATGTTCCATGTTATTTTATGTATGTTTTACCATTTTTACCAAGGGTTCCTTGGTGGGGTGTTACTAAACATTAGTAGGACCAAAATCATCAAACTAGTACATTTGAGGCCTAATTCAGTGGAGGCTAAAAGGGATATTTGTGGATATTTTCTAGATGTCCAAAATTCTAGAGAAAATCTTCTTTACTAAGCTGAGGTGGGACAAAAGTGAGGATGAGGGTTTCCAGATTGAGTATGAGTGTAGAGATGATGATTCAGTAACCTATGTCTATAAAACATTCACAAATATCCCTTCTTTGGCCTCCACTCATACCTCTTCTTAGAATCTGGAAACTTTGGATACTATTTCTCATCCATGCACAAAATGTGCTAGTGATCGTATAAAATTATTTCAGGCCTCCAGTATTGATGATCTGCACAAGTGTAAAAGGTTTTTGCGAGACTGGGATCAATTATGAGAAGGTAAACAACAAGATAATATTATTGTATCTTTTGTTTCTTTTATCTGTTCATATTTTTTGCTTTCTCTTCATCTTTAGTAATATATTGGATATGTGTAGTGTACATAAAGGAAAGGTGGTAATTATTCTTGACGATCGGTAGGTATAAGTCTTCTAGGCCTTACCCAATAGCTAGGACTAAAGACAGCAGAGCTCAAGAGACCATAATAGTTGGTCTTTGTCTTTGGTCCATACGATTGAGGAAACATTTTACCTTTCATTAGCTCATCAAATGAGGTGACCTGAAAGAATTTAATAGATAATATTTTAATATATAACATACATTATTTTAGTTTGACGCTACACAAATTTATCTATTTCCCACACTTTTCAACTGTGGAGATAGTGATGAATAAGCATCCCATCCGTGTCCTGATTAATGCAGGCCACGGGAGATGCTTCATTATCACTATCCTTGTAGTCGACAAGTGCACAAAGTAGATAAATTTGTGTAACATCAACTTAAATAATATACGTTATCATGAAAATATTCTATTAAATTCTTTCAAATCCCCATATTTGATGAGCTAACGAAAGGAAAACCATTTTTTTAGTAATATGGACTAAAGATGGAGACCCTCTATGATGGTCTCTTGAGCTTTGTTATCTTTAGTGTGCCTGTCCGTCACTTTTTCGATGCTTATGACAACTATTTTGATAGCAGTTCTATACGTATGACAGGTTTTCCTGTCGTTCAGTCCATGCATGTCCATCGACATCCCAATAGGTTTAATGTCAGAAAGACAAAATTTTGGATAGCTCAGTTTGACGACAGTGCTATACTTATGACGGGGTGCCCTGTCAGAAGGTCACTGCATGTCTATCGGCATTCTAACAGGTATAGCGTCGGATAGACTACATTTTTGACAGCTAGATTCAACGGGACTGTTATACCTTTGACAGGTTTTCCTATTGGATAGTCATTTCATATTTGTCAGCATCCAAACAGGTTTAACATCGGAGAGAATCTATTTTCAATAGATATTTTTGATAGTATGTCTGTCGAAGAGGCCACATTATCTGTTAGTGTTCCGATAGATGCACTGTATGAAATTCTATAATAAGTTTCTATTAGTGTGGTAAGTTTCGACAGATAGCGATGTTGGAATATCGACAGTTACCACTTTTGTAGCAATTTCCAACAAAATATTCCCGACGGATACATGTCGAATTGTCAAAAAATAGGTATTGAAAATCTGACAGATAGCCATTAGAATTATGCCTCAAATGTAGTAGTGATATTGGGTTTGGTGGAGGATGAGAGATTTTTCAATGCTTTGGGGTTCCTAAAATCAAGGATAAGAAATAAACTAGACAAGAATTTAAAAAATCACTTGAGGTTGTATACATCTAGGCATGATGTCAAAAGTTTTCCTTATGAGAGGGCACTGTCAATCTGAACGTCCAAATGTGAAAGAAGAGGGGTGGAAAACACTTCAAACCAAAGTGGGACAATTGGAAAGGACATAATGAATGACAGTGACATATGCACTAGTAGCTTTGAGATGCAGTCAAGTAGATGTTAGGAATAATAGTCCACCAACAGAACTAAGAGGGGGGGTGAATCAATTGTGAGACAAATTATTAAACATTAAACTTTATACATAAAAAATTTAAACCAAATGATAACACAGTAAATGCCAACAACATAACACAATCATTTTTTGTCGTAGAAACCCTGTTAAAGGTAAAACCTCAATGGGAATTAGCACCCAGAAATGATGTACTAAGAGTATAGTATCCTTGTTAAAAGATTTAGCCTTGTTAGAAGCTTATTGATGCATTATAGTACACAGTCCCTGTTAAAGGACAAACCCTATTCAGAGTCAAGAGTAACAGTGGGCTCACTACCTAAAGAAGGTCAAATCCACCCTCAGGACTTACAGTTTGAATTGCAAATGTATATAAGAAACATACAATTCAGTGAACTATCTGATAGAAACTATCTTTGCTTGGTCAGTTCCAATGAAGTAACATAATCACAACATCTTCTCTACATCCAACATACTTCACATAAAAAATCTTGCAACATCCACACTTCGTTGTCTCTTCCACACTACCATAAAATAAAACAACTTTCTTTTATGCAGATTTACAATAAACAAATAGGTCGGCCAATTAAGACTTCCCCAATGCACAAATAATTACATAACACCTTGATAAGATACACATGGTACATACAACAAGTAAACATTTGTTACAATTTATCAACTATAATTCAAGATCTGTAACACACTCACAATCCATAATACACGCTTCATATCTGAATTCGGCCCCAAATAGGTCTTCTCTAGAACACACACCACAACTGATGTCACCAAGAGTCCTATGATCTGCAAAACATAAAAACCTTCCTTAAAATTTCTTCTTCCATCCCTTAAGCTCACATAACCTTAATCCATGTCACACGTAAGTTATTCTCAAAACACAGAGGCTAACTTTGGCAAAGATCATTGTCACCATCTAGTACCCAGTCTTCACTAAAACATCTGTAACTCATCCAATATACAATATCAAGCTATGCAACCTTAGACATAAGATCACAATATATCCCTATACATATCACCTTGTTTTCTCACTTTGGATCAACATTATAGTACCCGTACACTTCTTTCAGTCATCAATCAACAGTAATAACCAGCCTAATCTCCCTCCATAGAAACATATGTTGACATCAGTGACAAAACATGAATGCCAACAACAACATAAGAAACCAATTCCAAAAATCTCCCCCTTTGACATTGATGGAAACATATGGGAAAACCCATCAACCCAAAAGTACTCTCTCAATACAATCTTCTCAATATCCTCAACACAACTCTCCCTAAATAGTATGGATTTTCTCAAAGAATCTCTCCCCCTTTGAGAATAATGGAAAAGGGGGCCATAACTATGTTTCTTTCCTCTGCAAGGTGTAGCTTTTTCAAATCTTCATGCCCCCAACAATCAGGTGCAAAATCATCAAAATGTGTTTTATAATGTTCTTGTAATCACTCCCCCTGAGGAGTAGATCCATACATCAAGTCCAGAAAATGAATATAGATTTGAAAGCCACTGTAACGCCCTGCCAGGGAACCCAGAATAGCAAGGTCTAAAGTTCTAAGGAAAGAAACTATTTTTTTTTAAAACAACTAATATTGTTACTTGCTTCTTAAACCTCACTAATACCATGTCCTTAAAGGTTCCCTTAGCATACGTTACTTAATTAATACTTTTGACCTAATTACTCATCTTATGAATTCATTTTCTAACTACTTTTCTTAACATTAAGCTTTCAGAAAAGATAGAGTAAAAGATAACATTATTACATCTTTCAAAATCCATAATGCATTTGTCACTAACACTTCATCTTTTAGTTTCTTTAAAATCACCTATGCTCTAAACATAATTCAATGTGCTTATCAAAACATAAATAACATTTGCAATAGGGAAATTTTACTTTCAATTACATTTCAAAATGTGTGTGTGTGTGTGTGTGTGAGAGAGAGAGAGAGAGAGAGATTTTCACAACTTGGATACTTATTACGACATTCCATTTACAGAAGAACATCCCCTTATGATATTCCTAAAAACTACCCTTCCCATTTACATAGCTTCTCTTTCTTCTAATTTATATTACAATTACACCATGTTTCCCAAGAGGCTTAAAAAGAATAATTACAATCAAATCTCCAAAGCATAGATGTACATGAAATAGAAGTAGATATCTTCATCAACAACTGAACCCAAATCCAAACCAATTCATCTTTAGACCACGAACAATACCTTGAAAAATATTTTCCACCCAACCATGTACTCACAAGCTCTAAGGAAATCTAAGGCTAAAGAGATATCTTTCCCCAAAACACCAAAAAGATCAAAGATACAATCATAACAAAACACCATCACAATACATCACAAAAGTAAGGTTCCCAGTATACCCATAGGATCCCCTAGTGCCCTCTTTGGGTCCTGGCACCTATGGTGAGCCACTCACCTAGAGTATCTAGTAACCCTACCCAAACACATCATTAAAGGGGTTGAACATCTCTAAACACACATTACATGAGGTTAGGAACCCTCTCCTATGATCCCACATCATTAGGACAAGCCCTACCATTAACCATTGATCAACTAAGCAAAAAAACTGAGTATGGATTTATAAAGTGTAGGATTTGAGAAAGACAAATCCACAGAACCCAAAGAAAACCTGCATGCAAATAACCTGTTATAGGAGAGAAGCTGAAAGAAGAAAAAAATAGAACTCAAAATGTACTCAAAATATGAGAGCTAAAAAAAATTCCAAGTAATGAAAAAACCATTACAAGTTTCAACCTATAAAGGTGAACAAAACCCTAAAAACTAAAAATCTAGGTTGCACATTAATAATTAATAAAAGAATTTATTATTAATACACCTAAGAGAAAGATTAAGCACTAAAGAGTAATAACTTAATTAATTAAATCAACATGATTTAATTAATAAGCAAACTAATGATTACTCTAACACCCCCCCTTAAGCTAAGCGTAGGGGGTAAGATAACCTAGCACAGCTATGAAAGCAGGAAATGTGTCCCAACAACAAGGCATGATCAGGTACCCAATACAAGGAAATCTCTATAAACCCAAGACAAAGGATAAAACCCAGTGGGAAAAACCCCTCTCCAAAAAGAGATAGAAGAATGCAGAAAGGAAATGGCTCAAGAGACTCTCTCAAAACCATAAGTACAACCAACCCCCCCATGAGAGAGGGATGAGACACCAAAGCCCCCTAGAATGAAGAAACTCCTGTCACAATGGTAGATGCCTGATGTAGAATCCAAAAGGAGATCCTGAAGCGGCAAATGATATTCCTCCCCTTGGGAAGAAACGGATCCAAAGGATGATGTCGAAGAAACCCTGTGAAGAGTGATGAACCAATCTGACTCAAGATGTGTGCCATGATCGGATGCTGAAGAATCTCTCTGTCTGAACTGAAACAAATGATGCCAAATCCAAACTGATGTGGAGAATCCTAAAATGCAATCGCTGAATGCACTGATAATGGTGTGCGAACAATGATAACCTGATTGTCAAGGTAGAGGAGATGAATGTCCTCAAAATAGTCCTCCAAATATGTAATCTAAGACTCAACAAACAAGAAGGAGATGTCTAAAAGATAAGAGTCCAAAGTAGCTATGTTTGGAAGGTGAATGATGCCCTATTGCATTGAATCAAGAACAACAGGAGATATTAGAGAAGTCTCATTCTGAAGAGTAGGAACTTTGAGACAAGACTCTGATCCATCAGAAGATGTAAGGGTGTCTAAATACTCAAGCCCCTCTAAAGTATCATGATCAAAGGGTGTATTCTCTCTCCAAGCAATGGGTAAGATACAATCTAAAGTAGGATCCTCTAGGAATGGAGAGAGATTAGGGTCTCCATAGATCTCCTAAAGATGTTTCCAAAGTGGGTGAGGACAATCAATGTCTGATATAGCCAACACAGTGTCATGATCAACACTAGAAAATATAAGTCCTACTTTGTGATCTCTAATAATCATCCCATGCTTATTTTCCCTCTAAAGTGGTTGGTTTAGGTATGAGATCATACAAATAAGGCAAAAAATTAAGCCACCTACAATGTGCAAGTATACCCTTTTCCCATGACTCAAAATTACCTCGTTCCAGAATAACAACAGAAGGGTTAGTAGAAAAACCCATGATAACTCTTTTTAAAAAAATTGAGAAATCTGACGTTACTACATTTAGATAAAAACCAAGTGCAGTGAGGAGAGAAACAGAAGCCACAACTTTGGCATTGAAAATAGGTACTCAAATGGCCAAATTTACATACAAAACCCGTGTGAGGAGAACTGGCCCAGAAAGAGATTTTTAACGGTATATGGCACTTCAAATTTTGACCCTGTATGCTCAAGATATGGCCAAAACACTGAAGGCTGCCTTTTTTGAAGAAGTGTCAAACTATGTGACGGTTTCATGACCGTCAATTTTAATCACCATGTGTGACCTGCGGCTGCTGACATCACTGTTGCATAGGTAGGTGTCCTTTTCAAAAGGTACGCACCTTTTCAAAGTTTCTAAAAACACTTTACAAAAGCTTTTTGAAACTTTATAAAAGTGTTTTTTTTTGAAAAAAAACTTTATAAAAAAAAAAAATTTGCTATTGTTTAAATTTTTTAATTTTTTTTATTGTTTTTTCTCAAAACGTGTGCCCAAATAGCCCTGGAGGCCAAAAATTTTCTCAAAAGGCATAGTGGGCCAAATATGTCATGCCTTATATCAAAATAGGGGTTTTTGGGCCTTCTGGACTCAACCGTGAGGTCGGGTTTTGTCCAAAGTGATCCAAAAAAAACTCTATCCCCATTGACGACAAAAACCTCAAAAAAGTTGAGGTTTTCTCCTTCGACTCACTGCTTCACAAAATACCAGAACATGCAGAAATAATAAAGCTCTGATACCATGTAGGATTTGAGAAAGACAAATCCACAGAACCCGAAGAACACCTTCATACAAATAACCTGTTACAGGAGAGAAGCTGAAAGGAGGAAAAAGAAGAACTCATAATGTACTCAAAAGATGAGAGCAAATTATATTCCAAATAATAAAAAATAATTACAAGTTTCAACCTATAAAGGTGAACAAAACACTAAAAACTAAAAATTTAGGTTGCACATTAATAATTAATAAAAGAATTAATTATTAATGCACCTAAGAGAAAGCTTAAGCACTAAAGAGTAATAACTTAATTAATTAAATCAACATAATTAATTAATAAGAAAACTAATGATTAATCTAACATAAAGCACAAGAATCTATACATTTAGTGACCTTATACAAGGACATAGAAAGATAAAAGAGAAAAATAGGTGCAAACATGGATCAGATCACTAGTACAGAAGTTGCAGGTAAAAAACCCATAAAATACAATGCAAAAAATGAAAATAGAGACCTTGAATCCAATACGAGTATACATGGGTCCCCATATGATGAAACATGGGTCCCCATACAATTAAACACCCCCTATCATCCAAACGCGTACGAGATCCTACCCAAAAGCTCAAAAACTCATTCCTAGATTGAATGTACGAGCAAAATTGAGCATGATGAGAGTCCTAGGAAGGTGTTTTGAGGTAGACCCATTTGATTTCCCCCAAATACACATCTAGGTCATTCATCAAGCCCAATTCACTCCTTCAATTCCATCTGGTACTTAATTCACAAAGAGATTAAACTAAGAAAATATTTTCAATTTGCACAAAGGCTAAGTAACAAAAGTAGTACAGAGAGACACTCTAGACTTTCCAGAACTGGAGACTATCAGATAATTATAATCACACTCAAATCCTTATGACACACATCATAAACAAAGAAAATAATTATGCCAACTTACATATTCAACTAATTGAAATACCATTCATTTCCAAAACATCCTTTCTTTTCCAACAAGATGCATCCACAAAATTTATTTCCTAAACAACTAATGAATACATCTATTAATAAAGCCTAAAATAAACTTAATAGACTACCATACACACACAAAAAAAAGGAAATTATTCCTAGTTCTAGACCCTACCTAGAGTCTTGCAGAGAAACCCTTGATGTTGAGCAATCCATAACTCTTCCACCTCATGTGCATTCCAAGATCTTCCTTCCAAACTATAGGGTAGAATTTACTTCCTCTCTGAAATTACCACCTATCACTTCTAAGATTCAAAACACTTTCCCTTCCTATAGAAAATCCCTCACTCACAGGCTATGTACCTAAATTCCCAAGTTCTTCTATGAATCCCCCTTCCAATCCTTCTCCAAAAATCTACCCAATTCAAATAGCCTATCATATGGTTGGAGGGGTTGCCTTACGGGAAGCAACGACTCCAACCAATA
This sequence comes from Thuja plicata, assembly GCA_018584345.1. Lineage (NCBI taxonomy): Eukaryota > Viridiplantae > Streptophyta > Pinopsida > Cupressales > Cupressaceae > Thuja > Thuja plicata. The sequence continues at coordinate 460,899 of MU224433.1, read as the reverse complement.
TAGTTGGTTCAACCAAAATAGTTAAAAACATTCCCTCACATTTTTGTGAACCTTAATTAAAAGTTTAAATTTTTAATTACCTTAATTCAATTTAACAAGTCAATAAGTAAGATAGAGATGAGAAGGATTACCAAGAACTCACATAGCCCAACGGTAACAAGATTTCTTACCTCCTAGGAGGTCTCAGGTTCAAAACTCCTAGATAAGCTAATTTAGTTACTTAACCAATTTAATTTTATCACTTTTATTAATTTCATTTTATTCTACAAATACCTTATTTACTTTACAAGCATATTCTCACATGTTAATACATTTACACATTTAAATATACATATACAAATATTTATATACACATAGATATATATTTGTGCACCCATATATACATACACATATATAATAAATTACACGACATAATCCAATACATCCATATTTATATTTATCTTATGAGAACAAAAGATTGAGAATCAGAATACAAAACATACTGATATGCTAAAATAAGACAATCTTTTGACAAAACATAAATCTCAAAATCAAAAAAATAATAATAATACTGCCCAACCCAAGAATAGGATGACTTCCCTAAAAAGGAACCTAAGCCAAAAAGGGTTTCTTGAGAGTACCTTGGTTGAACCTCCTCAACAACAACAACGTTTGAGGATTTGAAGGCACGCTCAGACCTGTTTAGCTAGGTGGAGTTGATGCCTGGTACCTGCATCCTACATCATCGAGAGAAGAACACACACACACACACACTGGAAGACACAGAGGGGGAGTGCGACATTGTGTAGATCTCTCGTAGAAGTGACTACGACTGTCTCCCCTTATGCTGCAAGCACATTAAACAATATTGATATTTATAAATAATTGAGTTAGCATGGTTAGTTCCAAAATAAACATAATATCATCATATAACAAAATAAATGAATCATCTTTATGAACAATATAATCATGTATATAAGAAAAATGTCATACAAATGCCTTAAATCATTTATTATAAAATAGTTTCATTATCCAAACATATACTCATAATATCTCATCATCCAATCAAAATAAACAAAACATGGAATCCATAATAACCAAAGTAATAATCATGTCAGTCCAAAATATCAAGGTACTAGGGTGGGCATTACATCCACTGGACTGATGCATTCCTACATCAATTTAGTTCTTGCAAGGAGGGGTTCACGCCCCAAGCATACCTTTGAGATACTCAAAGGAATCCTTTGGAAAAGGTTTTGTAAATATATCTGCTATTTGTTCCTTTGTGCTGATATACTTCAATCTAATCTCCTTCTCTGCTACCTTGTCTCTCAAGAAATGATACTTAATGAAAATATGTTTAGTCTTTGAATTCATTACTGGATTCTTTAACATATTTATTATGATAGTGTTATCACAATAGATAACCACTGGCTCATCAAAAATTATCCCAATGTCCTTCAACATTTGCTTCATCCAAACAATCTATGTGCAATTTATAGCAGCAACAACATACTCAGATTCAACAATAGACTGAGCTATACAATCCTACTTTTTACTTAACCAAGAAATCAATCTTTTCCCAAGAAAGAATGCACCACCACTTGTACTCTTTATCTCATCAATATTTCCTTCCCAATCAACATCAGTATAAGCATGTAAATCAAAATCATCATATTTTTTATACCATAAGCCATAATCTAGTGTCCCTTTTAGATATCTCAATATTCTTTTTAACAGCAGCAAGGTGTGTGTCTCTAGGATCTGCTTTATATCTTGCTACAATTCCAACTGCATTAGAAATATTTGGTCTGGTGTAAGTCATATATTGTAAGCATCCAATCATAGATCTGTACTTTGTCTGAAAAAAACTGAGATTCATCGGTAGTAGTAAGCTTGTGACCGGTAACCATAGGTGTTCCAATAGGTTTACAATCTTCCATTCCGAACTTTTTCAACATTTATTTAAGATACTTTGTCTGAGAAATAAAAATACCACACTTGTTCTGATTAATTTGCAATACAAGGAAAAATTTCATCTCACCAATCATTGACATATCAAATTCACTTTCCATTTCTTTAGAGAAATTTTTACTCATTACATCATTTCCTCCAAAAATGATACCATTAACAAAAAATTCAACTATTAGAATTCCATCTTCACTAGTTCTTAAGTACAAATTGTTGTCTGCATTACCTTTTTCTGAAACCAAGACAAAGTAGATTTGTGTCCAATCTTCAATACCATGCTCTTGGTGCTTGTTTCAGTCCATACAAAGCTTTCTTCAACTTGCAAACCATGTCCTCATCTTCTGTCAAAGGAAATCCATCAGGTTGTTCAACATATACTTCCTCTTCTAGATCTCCATTCAGAAATACATAATTCACATCAATCTGATATACTTTGAAGTCTTTGTGTGCAACATAAATAAGAAATAATATTACAGCTGCAAGCCTTGCAACAAGAGAAAATGTTTCTTGAAAGTGTGTACCTTCTTGTTGCGAGTAGCCTTTACAAACCAGTCTTGCCTTATTTCTTACAACCATTCCTTCTTCATTCATCTTATTTCTGAAAACCCACTTAGTTCCTATAACATTCTTATCTTTAGGTATAGGAACTAGTTCCAAGTGTTATTTTTATTTATCTGTTCCAATTCTTCTTGCATAGCCTTAATCTAAGATTCTTCTCTACATACCTCATCAGTAGATTTTGGTTCAACTTGAGAGATCAAACAAATTTCATCTCTTAATCTCGATCTTGTCATCATTCCTCTATTTTCATCTCCAATAATTTCATCTTTGGGATGGTTTTTCTTAACATACCTAGGAGTCTTAGGAATTTTAGTAAGCTCATTTGGTTCATCTTGACATACCTCAACTTCATGGTCAATCTCAAAAGGTTCTTCTTGATTTTTAGTAACCTCCTTGATCTATATAGTCTGGTTGCAGTCATATATAATTTCCTGAATCTGGAACTTTTCATCAATCATCACATTAGCGCTTTTAATCATCTTCCTCAATCTTATATTGAAACATTTATAAGCTTTTCTTTTAGTGGAATAGCCAAGGAAGATCCCTTCATCACTTCTAGCATCAAACTTTCCTATCTCATCATCTCTTTTGATATAGCATTTACAACCAAATATTCTAAAATATTTCACAATAGGAGTATGATTAAACCATAATTCATAAGGATTCTTACTTGTACCTTCTTTGATCTAAGTTTTGTTCAAAGTATAAATAGTAGTACCAACAACTTCTCTCCAATGAACATGAGATACATTTCCTTCCAGCAACATAGTTCTAGCAACATCTAATATTGTTCTGTTTCTTTTCTCTGCTATCCCATTTTGCTGTGGTATCCTAGGAGCAGATGTCTGTATGTATATTCCATGCTCTTTGCAGTAGGTATTGAACAAATCTGAAGTAAACTCTCCACCTCTTTCTAATCTCAAACATTTTATCTTTAAGCCTAATTCATTCTCAACTTTCTCTTTGAATATATGGAATTTGTCAAAAGCCTCAGATTTATCTCTTAGATATGTAACCCACATCATTCTAGAAAATTCATCAACAAAAAGTATAAAATACCTTTCACCATAGTAAGATCTTGTTTTTGTAGGACCACAGAGATCTATATACACTAGATCCAACTTCCCTTTTACTAAGTAAGATTTTCTTTTAAAACTGGTTCTAGTTTGTTTCCCCATTACCCATTCTCAACACATGGTGTTAGATGGTTTCACAATCTTTGGTAGGTCTCTAACTGCATTAGTCATACTTGCCTTCACAATATTATCAAAATTCACATGACAAAATATTATATGCCATAACCAAATATCATCAACCTTTGCAACAAAACAAGAAGCCTCATATGTATTTAATTCAAATGCATTACCTCTGGATTTAGTACCAGATGCGATCAAGTCTCCTGACTTACTTCTGATAGAGCATTTCCCATAAATGAATTTCAATTGATAACCTTTGTCCACTAGTTTTCCAACACTCAACAAATTATTCTTAAGTCCATCAACAAGCAATAGATTGTTAGTATTGGTCTTTCCATCCAGAGAAATAGATCCATCTCATATGATAAGCTTAGGAGTATTGTCACCAAATCTCACAACACCACCATCATACTTTGTTAGCTTGACAAATTTATTTCTATCTCTAGTCATATGATGTGAACAACCACTGTTTATATGACCCATTCAAATTTATTTTCAACATGTGACACTAAGGCTCTTTCTTCATGAATAGGTTTATCATCCTTGATAGCAATAAATCCAATCTTATCATAATAAATAACATCATCATCAGAAACACCTTCACTAGCATAGTATCATTCTTTATCCTTGGAATAATTAGGTTTATAAAAATTATATTTATGCTTTGGAATCCTTGTAGGACATCTAGATGCAAAATGACCTATCTTATTCCATGAAAAACATTTCAGAGGTAACTTTCCTTGAAACTTACCCTTACCTCTCTTTTCTCTTCTAGAGATCGGGGCCACAATTTCATCTAACTTGCTTTCTTCTTCCTGTATCTATTCCCAGTCATCAACATATTCACCAAGATCTTCCCTCAAGTCACTTATGCTGGTTCTCGTAGTTCCTTATAGAGTCCTTTTATTTTTATGCACGGTTGCCTTGAATTCTATCTCAACTTAAGGTAATGAATCTCCCATCTTTGCGGCCTCAAAAGTAGTTAATTTTCCAATCAACATCTCTCTATTAATGTTTGTCATTAAAGGTATGATCTCTTATATAGTTTTCACTTTAGTTTTGTAAACAGGTGTCAAATATCTAAGAATATTTGCAATCACTTCTTCTTCACTATATGTGCCTCCATAGTTTCTAATCCCAATAACAACTTTTGTGACTCTCTGTACATATTCTCTAATATTCTCATCATCTTTCATTTTTCATATTTTACATCCTTGTCTTCCAGTTCTGCAACTTCGCCTTCTTAGTAAACTTATCTCCTTCATATAGTGCTTCCAATATTGTCCAAATGTCATGTGTAGAATCCAAATCTTTAACCTCTGTGAATTCACCTTCAGAGAGCACACTAATCAGTGCTTCTCTTGCGACCATGTTATATAAAAATATCTTCTTTTCTTCATCAGTAGCTTCATCTAGTTCATCCTCAGCCTTCATATGTACATCCTTCTTTGTAATCATCTAGTAGTTGATTCCCAAGCATAGCAAATGTGTTCTCATCTTGTTCTTCCAACTGCCAAAGGTTTTTAGGATCAAATTTTGGACTATCCTTCCTATAGAATGCCATCTTCAAGATCACCTCAAGCTATTAAGAATTCTCTCTAAGGACCAATAGCTCTGATACCAATTATTAGGAATAACAGACCACCAACATAACTAAGAGGGGGGTGAATCAGTTGTGATATAGATTATTAAACATTAAACTTTATACATCAAAAATTTGAACCAAATGATAACACAATAAATGCCAACACATAACACAATCCTTTTTTGTTGAGAAAACTTTGTTAAAGGTAAAACCTCGGTGGATATTAGCACCCACAACTGATGTACTGAGAGTATAGTATCCCTGTTAAAATATTTAGCCCTCTTAGGAGATTATTGATGCATTATAGTACACAATCCCTGTTATAGGACATATCCTATCAAGAGTAAAGAGTAATAGTGGGCTCACTACCTAGGAACACTGCCTAAAGAAGGTTAAATCCACCCTTAGGACTTACAGTCTGAAATACAAATGTATATAAGAAATATATAATCCAGTGAACTGTCTGATAGACACTCTCTTTTCTTGGTCATTTCCAATGAAGTAACATAATCACAACCTCTTCTCTACATCCAGCAGACTTCACACAAACAAGCTCACAACATCCACACTTCACTGTCTCTTCCACATTACCATATAAGAAAATAACTTTCTTTTATACAGATTTACTATAAGCAAATAGTTCGGCCAATTAAGACTTCCCCAATGCACAAATAATTACTTATTCTCTTGCTAAGATACACACGACACCTATAACAAGTAAACATCATTTACAATTCATCAAATATAATCCAAGATTCGTAATCCACACTCACAATCCATAATACATGCTTCATATCTGAACTCGGCCCCAAATAGGTCTCCTCCAGAACACACAACATAGATGATGTCACCAAGAGTCCTACGAACTATGAAACATAAAAAAAATTCCTTAACATGTCTTGTTCCATCCCTTAAGCTCGCATAACCTCAATCCACGTTGCATGTAAGTTATTCTCAAAACATAGAGACTAACTCTTTCAAAGATCATTGTCATCGTCCAATACCCAATCTTCACTAAAACATTTGTAACTCATCCAATATACAATATTAAGCTATGCGAACTTAGAAATAAGATCACAAAATATCCATGTACATATCACCATCTTCGCTTGCTCTGGATCAAAATTACAGTACCCGTACACTTCTGTCATTCATCAATCAACAATAATAACCAGCCTAATCTCCCTCCATAGAAACATATGTTGACATCAGTGAAAAAACATGAAACCCACAAAAACATCAGAAACCAATTCCAATAGAAGAGGTATACAAAGTGAAGAAAACACAAAGAATAATCAAGGAAGCTCTCAATTTGAGGATGAGGATGATGGGATGGATGGTGAGATTCTTTGACAAGTTTAAGAGATTTACGACTAGCAATTACTAGGTATTTATTAATCTTAGCATTGTATTCCATCATTCATATTACAAAATCTTCAATGTATTATGTGGTATTGGTTGATGATATTTTATGTTTCTGTCAATGGTATTTACTATTGATGCAATATGGTTTTTCAAAATTTTATTTACAAAAAATAGAAACAACATAATGATAATATGTTTATTGATAGAGTAATGTTTATTTATACATGGTGAGATTTTTATTATTTATCTCAAAATATACCATAAAATTCATTCAATACACAACTCTGTGTGATTTTTTATGCAATAGTGTATTTATTTCATCTACCCTCAAGAGTCAATACAAAATTTTAGAACCCTTTGTAAATGACCTTGAATTCCCTTTTATAGAAACAAGGGAGCAACAATAGCTTTAGGTCTATTTACAGCATGTCAAGACTCAAATTCAAAATAATTACCAAAGCACTAAACCTATTGGCACATCAAAATTTATCCACCTCATCACTTTTCCTTCTTCAGGAACTCATTACAAATTAACAAGCTTTAAGGTGTGCATCATAGGCTGGATTAGTAATTGCTACTTTTTTTTTTCTTGTTCATAAAATAATGTTAAAACTTAATTCAAGTCATGACAAATTGCAAATAGAGAAAATAAAAAAACCTTGCAATGACAAATAGAGAAAAGCAGAAAACTTGAAAGAATTTGGGAATACAAATTTACAATCCTAAAGGTGTGCATCATACCCTAGCCGCGGGATTAGCAACTGCTGCAATTTTTTCTATTCATAAGACAAAGTTAAAACTTAATTCAAGCCATGACAAATTACAAATAGAGAAAAGTTGAAAACCTTGAAATTACAAATAGTGAAAAGAAGAAAACCTGAAAGAATTTGGGAATAGAAATATTATGAAATCATTATGGTAGTTTTTTTAGGGTTCTCCTCTTTCCATTTGATGGAACTCCAATTTGTTGTAACGTATGGTAAGTGACGTGCAAATTCGTCATCAATTCATACTTGGAAGAGGAACTTGACACCATTGTTTCATCCAATGTTGCATTAAAGATTATCAATGGTTTGATGAAATCAAGGATGCAAGTCTAAATCAAACTTCATTTTCTCCTCTTTTTTCTGAAAGCAGTATTTCCAATGTATTTATTTATTGTGTCAAAAATCCTTGGCAAACCTGTTGGAGATTTACTTCTGGCAGCTAGTTGTTTGTATGTTTGTCATTGATGACAACATATAATATACAGTAGTATTCTATATGTACTTATCAAAATGATGTTATCAAGCCTTGCATGGTTATAATCATGTTGTAGACATGATGTTTATGTTTTTTTCATACACGCAGACTCAGATATGAAGTTTCAGTTGTGTTGTGTAATTCTGTTAACGACAGTTACAGTTTCTAGAGTTTGTCTGTACAGAGCTAACATATTACATTGGTTCTTGAGTTGCACCTATCTTCAGGATATGTGTGTGTATATTCAAGATTATTTATGAGTTGAAGATATTTATCTAAAGGCGCCAAACGCGTTTCAACAATATTGCAATGTTAGAGTTAATTTGGTGAGGCCGACTTTGTGAAGCGTCGCGTCTATTTAGTTTATATTGCGTAGTTGTAATTATGCTTGCGTGGTTAGTTAAGCTGATAAGGATGTTATGAAGAGTTTTCTAACAGGTCCCATGATCTCATACTTTGAGGAAGATACTTATAGTAGTTCATTTGTGGAACGCTAAGTGTGAATGAGAAGAGAAGAGACAGAAAAAGTACAGAGTAGAATATCAGTTGTGTTTCATTCATCAAGGATCTATGTGAAGAAGAAGTGAAAGATTATAATACATTGGAACTAATCAAGATAGCAGGTCTACTCTATAGTTCATCATCAGATATAGTGCATATCTATTCTATAGAAGGTTGTAGCCTTCACCATTAAAGCAGTGAGCTTTTGGACAGTGAGTCCTCACCCTTAACAGGGTTATTTGTAAAAGACTCCTAATAGGGTTAGACCCTTAACCAGGTCACTATACTTATTGCATTTTAAAGAGAAACTCCTAATAGGGTTGTAAGATCTTCTAACAAGGATTATTATAAACAAGTATAGTTCATTGTGGGTGTTAATTCCCACCGGGGTTTTTACCATTTGGTTTCCCCGTATCCAAATTGTGGTGTTGTCTATTGTGTTATCTAAATGTCCATTTACTTTATTGTATTCTGGAGTTAATAAAAGAAAAGAATTAAAATATCTGATAACTGACTCACCCCCCCTCTCAGTTATCCTTTGGGACTATTCTAAAAATTGGTATCTGAGCCAAGTGCCTTGAAGAGAAACCCTAACAGCTTAAGGTAGATCATATGGCATACTTCAGAAAAGAGAGTCCTAAGTTTGATGGAGAGAATTATATGGATTGGAAGAATAAAATGATAACACATCTACAATGTGTTGGTTTTGACATCTTTGAGATAGCCACACAAGAAGTTGTTATTCCCTCTCTAAAAGACCTCTCAAGAGATGATGCTACTAGTAAACAAAAGGATACATTCACAGCTAATGCAGTTGCCAAAGAAGCCCTTATAAGTGCACTATCTGACAGTGAATTCTCTGAGATTAAGAAAGTAGACAAGACATACACAATATGGAAGTATTTAGAAGACATGTTTGAAGGAGATATCCAAGCAAAGAATGCGCGCAGGAAGACATGGAAAAAGAAATACAACAAACTTGAGATGTTACCTGAAGAGAACATCAGAGCCTACAATCAGAGGATAAATGAAGCAGTTTCTGGAATCATAAACAATGGTGGAGAAATATCAGAAGAAGACATAATGGAAAAGCTGATGACTACTTTAACAGTAGACTATGAGAGAAATATCAATATTCTAGATGAAACCATGCAATTTTCACAAGACTTCAAGAGAGAGACTTTGATCAATAAAATCTTTGCATTTGAGATATCAAGATTGAAGACTGAACCCAAAAGTGAAATAGCCTTCAAAGCCTCAATTCATGGTAAGAAACCTTTACACATCTCTAGCAATACCAAGAAATAAGAAGTTGATGAAGAACTAGAAGAAATCATTTCCATGATTGCTAAAAGAGAAAAGAAAGGCAAAGGCAAGTACAAAGCACAGTTGCCATTCAAATGTTTTTCATGCAACAAGTTCGACCACTTTGCATCCAAGTGTCCTATAGGAGTAAAGAAATTCAGATATGATTATAAACCAAAATATAGAAAGGAATGCTATCATGCTAAAGAAGGTGTAACTGATGAAGATTCAGGAGAAGATGAAATTGGATTTGTTGCCCTTAAAGACATGGAAAAATTGCTTGAGAAAATGGACATTGAAGATGAAAAGGAAGCACAAGAGTTAGCCCTAATTTCCAAAGAAGACATAAGAACTGATTGAATCATTGACAACGGATGCTCTCACCACATGACAGGTGATAAAGATAGATTTTTTCATCTAGACAAGTATAAAGGTGGTATGGTTAGATTTGGAGATAACACTCCTAAACCTATCATAGGTAGAGAATCTATCACCCTGGATGGAAAGAACAAGACAAATGATGTTCTGTATGTTGATGGATTACATCACAACTTACTAAGCGTTGGACAGCTACTTGACAAAGTTTATCATTTGGAATTCAAAGACAACAAATGCATCATTAGCAACAAAGTAGGAGACATGATTGCATCAGGCTCAAAAACAAAAGGTAATGTTTTTTAGCTCAATTCATATGTAAGTTGTTTTGTTGCAAAAGTGGATGACAGTTGGTTATGGCACAAGAGACTCTGTCATATCAATTTTGATAATATAGTAAAGATAATCAATGTCAAGGCAGTTAGAGACCTTCCAAGTATTGAAAAACCGGTTGACACAATGTGTAGGGTGTGTTATGGGAAAGCATGTAAGGAGCTCTTTTAGGAGCAAGCAGAACTGAGCTGAAAAAAGTTAGACCTAGTGCATACAGATTTATGTGGTCCTACTCAAATAAGATCATATTACGGAGAAACGTATTTCATTTTTTTTGTTGATGATTTTTCAAGGATGATGCGGGTTGTGTTCTTAAAGGAGAAGTCTGAAGCCTTTGAGAAGTTCAAAATATTCAAAGCCAAAGTTGAGAATGAATCTGGATTAAAACTAAAATGTCTAAGATCAGATAGAGGAGGAGAATTCACCTCTGACCAGTTTTATGACTACTGTGAAGAACATGTAATCAAAAGACAGTTGAGTGCACCCAAAACCCCTCAGCAGAATGGGATAGCAGAAAGAAGGAACAAGATCATACTTGATACAGCGTGCACTATGATGATTGAAGGAAAAGTTGCGCACACCTATTGGAGAGATGTAGTCAATACAACAGTATATACTATCAATAGAACACAACTAAGACCAGGCACAGATAAGACACCTTATGAACTTTGGTTTGGTAATGTACCTACCGTAAAATACTTTAGAATATTTGGTAGCAAGTGCTACATCAAGAGAGATGATGGTGTTGGTAAGTTTGATGCTAGAAGCAATGAAGGTATTTTCCTTGGTTATTCCACTAAAAGCAAAGCATACAGATGTTTCAATTTAAGGTTAAAGAAGATAATTGAAAGTACTCATGTAAATATTGATGAGAAGTTCATGGTTCAAGAGAGGTACTATGAATATGCACCTATGATTGAGGATGAACCCAGGCGTAGCAGTAAAGACACTATTATTGAAGAAATGTTTGATTGCATTGATGTTTCATGTAATGAAGCTAAATCGAGCAAAGAGTATCATAGATTACATATGAGGATGTCACACCAAAAGTTTCAAAATCCACATCTAGATATCATTCAAAAGATGATATCATTGGAGATCAGAGCAGCAGTGTTTTGACTAGATCTAAAGCAAAAAGTTTAACAATGGATGAAGAGGTATGTCTACTTTCATAGATTGAAGCTTTAAATGTTGAAGATGCTTGCAAGGATTATGATTGGCAGAAAGCAATGGAAGAAGAATTAGATCAAATAATAAAAAATGATACATGGGAATTGGTTCCTAGGCCTAGTGACAAAAATGTGATTGGAACAAAGTGGGTATTCAGGAACAAGATGAATGAAGAAAGTACAGTAGTCAGAAACAAAGCAAGACTAGTGTGTAAAGGATATGCGCAAAGGGAATTGATGGATTACACTGACACATTTGCCCCTGTGAGCATATTAGAAGCCATTAAGTTATTCTTGGCCTATGCAACATTCAAAGACTTCAAAGTATATCAAATGGATGTCAAATCAGCCTTTTTGAATGGTGACTTGAAGGAAGAAGTCTACATAAAACATCCTAAAGGATTTAATCTATCAGATAAACTAGACATGGTATGCAGATTGAAGAAAGCACTGTATGGACTTAAACAGGCCCCAAGAGCTTGGTATGAGAGACTAGACGATTATCTTACCAATATCATATTTAAGAAAGGAGCAGCAGACTGTAACCTATTCATAAGAGAGACACCTAATGGATTATTACTTGTTGCCATATTTGTTGATGACATTATCTTTGGATGTAATGACAAGATTAGTGCAGAATTTGCAAAAGAAATGCAGAATAAATTTGAAATGAGCATGATTGGTCCTATAAAATATTTTTTGGGATTGAATGTAAAATAGACAGATAAAGGAATATTCATAAATTAGTCCAAATATGTGAAGGAAATATTGAAGAATTTCAAGATGGAAGACTGTAAGCCAGTATGCACTCCTATGATAATAGGAAGCAAGCTTTCTAAAGAAGATGATTCCGCAGAAGTTGACAAGACATTGTACAAATATATGATTGGAAAACTTATATACCTTACTCAATCTAGACCAGACATATCTAATGTAGTTGGCATTTTTGGTAGATTTTCAGCTGAACCTAAGCAGAATCACCTAATGGAAATCAAGAGAATATTCAGATATCTAAAGGGAACTGTAGACTATGGTTTATGGTACCCCAAATCAGAGAATGTACAACTTCATGTGTATACAGATGCAGATTGAGCAAGTTGTATTGATGACAGGAAGAGTACTTCTGGAGGAGTAGTATTTCTTGGAGATAGGTTGGTTTCTTGGGTAAGCAAGAAGCATAATTGTATCTCTTAGTCAACAACAGAAGCTGAATATGTTGCAACAACATTGAATTGTTCAACAATGGTTTGGATCAAGCAGATGGTTAAATATTTTGGTATACAGGTTGATTATCCTATTTTTATTCACTGTGATAACACCAGTACTATCAACATGTCCAAGAACCCTGTGATGCACGCAAAGACAAAGCACATTGAGATCAAATACCATTTTCTTAGAGAAAAATTTGTAGACAATGAAGTAAAATTGGACTATGTGAGCACCAAAGAACAGTTGGCAGATATTTTCATAAAGCCTTTATCAAAAGATACTTTTGATTATCTCAGGTAGAAGTTGGGAGTAATTCCCTCTCCTGAGTCTGATTAGATAAAGCAGCAAGAACATCAGTCCATAGTGACTGATGAATGGTTGACTACTCTACTTTTGGAGTAGTACCTGTGCCTAATTGTTTATAGCACCCTTTTCCATTGATGTCAAAGGGGGAGTATATAGTAAGGGGGAGCATATACTCTGGGGGAGTATAAACATAGAAAGAGGAACTACAACAGTGTAGAGGAACCTTTGATGATGATATTGAGAAGATTGTAAAAAGAAAGAAGACACCATGTGCTAAAGATGTTTTTAATATCATATGTTGCCATCAATGTCAAAGGGGGAGATTGTTGGAGATTTACTTCTGGCAGCTAGTTGTTTGTATGTTTGTCATTGATGACAACATATAATATATAGTAGTATTCTATATGTACTTATCAGAATGATTTTATCAAGCCTTGCGCGGTTATATTCATGTTGTAGACATGTTGTTTATGTTTTGTTCATACAAGCAGACTCAGATATGAAGTTTCATTTGTGTTGTGTAATTCTGTTAACAACAGTTACAATTTTTGGAGTTTGTTTGTACAGAGCCGACATATTACATTGGTTCTTGAGTTGTGCCTATCTTCAGGATATGTGTGTGTGTATTCAAGATTAGTTATGAGTTGAAGATAGTTATCTAAAGGTGCCAAACATGTTTCAATAAGATTACAATGTTAGAGTTAATTTGGTGAGGCCGACTTTGTGAAGCGCCACGTCTATTCAGTTTATACTGCGTGGTTTTAATTATGCTTACGTGGTTAGTTAAGTCGACAAGGATGTTATGAAGAGTTTCCTAATAGGTCCCATGATCGCATACTTTGAGGAAGATACTTATAGTAGTTCATTTGTGGAATGCTAAGTGTGAATGAGAAGAGAAGAGATAGAAAAAGTACAGAGCAGAATATCAGTTGTGTTTCATTCATCAAGGATCTATGTGAAGAAGAAGTGAAAGATTACAATACATTGGAATTGATCAAGATAGCAGGTCTACTCTATAGTTCATCATTAGATATAGTGCATATCTGTTCTACAGAAGGTTGTAGCCTTCACCATTAAAATAGTGAGATTTTGGACAGTGAGTCCTCACCCTTAACAGGGTTATTTGTAAAAGACTCCTAACAGGGTCAGACCCTTAACCAGGTCACTATAGTTATTGTATTGTAAATAACAACTCCTAACAGGGTTGCATGATCTTCTAACAGGGATTATTATAAACAAGTATAGTTCATTGTGGGTGTTAATTCCCACTGGGGTTTTTACCATTTGGTTTCCCTGTAACCAAATTGTGGTGTTGTCTATTGTGTTATCTGAATGTGCATTTACTTTATTGTATTTTGGAGTTAATAAAAGAAAAGAATTAAATTAGTTGTGATGACATATAACTGATTAAATGGTTGACTATATTAAGTTGAAGATGATGCAAGACATTAAATCAGTTAATGGTTTGTATTGTCATTGATGTCAACTTGATATCATATGTATAGTCATAAACATAATGCCAAAGACTTCAGAGAATCAATAGAATAGAGGTTATGCTTTCAGCAATGCATAAAATTCAAGTATTCACTAAGTGACAGACTACACCGGTGGAGTGCACACCATCGGTAAAGACAGAGATAAAAGTCACAATGATGCCTGACGAGCAGAAGACAGTGTTGCCCGACGAAGTAGAATCAAAGGATGCCTGACAAGATAAACACAGTGCTGCCCAATGAGCAAGATCCAATGATGCCCGATGGATGGAGATCCTGAAGCTAACTGAAGCAACACTGACGGAACTGGCAGTTGTCACCGGCGACGAACTATAGAATTGACCGAAAAAATAGAGAGATCAGAAAATGACAAAATATCTAGCTGGCAGAGCTAAAAGATAGACTTAACTGGTTGTTTGATTTGTTTTATTCGACCACAGTTAAGTAAGCGATTTAAAGATGATTTGCACAGTTGGCAAGAAGATAACTATGAGATAAATCCAGAGTTAAATCCATAAATCAATTTGGCTGGATTGTTTTTCACGCCAAGAATCAAAAACCAAGAATTAAGGAATATCATGTTTATTTAAGAGACAAGCATAATTCATTCTTTGTGTGGGCCATAAGCAATCAGATACACGGGGGAGTGAACTGATAGAAGATGCTGAAGAGAAACTGATGAAGGATTAACTTCATGCAGTCCTGATCAATCAAGCTAAGGAAGAGCTAAGGAATTATGCAGACACCGATGAACAAAAAAGCACAGCATCACAAAGCAGAAAGAGTTAAGTACAAAGGAATTGTATTGATACATTGATCAGAAAGATATTGTAAGTAAATAGATCTGAAAATCTGCAATTTAGTTGCATTAGAAACATGTCATTTTGTTTCAGTTTAACCATTGAA
>MU224433.1:422057-439090 GCA_018584345.1 Thuja plicata | reverse complement strand
AGTGTTTTTGTAACCTTTAACAGGGTTGGCTCCTAACAGGGCTCACTTCAGAAGAGTGAAAATTTGGGGTACCGGTCCCAGTGGTTTTTCCCTTAACAGGGTTTCCACATTAAAATCCTTGTGTTATGTGAGTATGGTTAATTACTTTATTTTTTTACATTCTACATATGCATTTATGGATTGACTGGTATACTCTGCATATTTACTGAGTATCGGTAAATACAGTTTACTGCTTATCAATTATCAAGGAGAATAAGAACAGACAAGGTAAACCGACAGACAGTTATTTGTTTTAAGTATTTCAAAGGCATGCATCTTGTTGGGACTTAATAATTGGAGAAGTACTGATTGGTGGATTAAAGTTTAAATTGGATAAATTTCTAAGGCCACTGATTCACCCCCCCCCCCCCCTCTCAGTTATCCTTTGGGACTATTCTAACAAAACCAATATCTGTTAATTTTGTACCTTTCCCTACAACTTCTTCATCTTTTTTGCAGCCCTAACCTGACATTCATGTGCTACCCGTAGTTTCATTCATTTTTGAATGATAGATGATGCCTTTAGAGAGGCATCGATGCATTTGTCGATTCCATTGGATTCGAAATAGTTATCACTTGCTTGTTAAACTGTCCACAATTTTTTTTTTGCAATTATCTCTTTTGAATAAACATTTATATTCTGAGAAATGTATTAAGCTTCACATAATGTACTCTTAGACTTTCATTCAATTGTAACAACTTAGACACCTAGTTATTCCTCTACATTATATCCCTCAAAATATTATGTTTTATAAATATTTCGTATTTTCATTCCATCTATCTTGGGAAGATTTAATTGTGTATTTTTCCTTATGCAGCTCTTGTTCCAGTCTTTCACTGTTTTTTCTTTCTTCCTCTGCTTTTTCTTCCCACTATTTTGCTCTTTTCGTCTGATGGTCCAATTGATTCTGTAAATTTTTTGTTGAGGTAGCAACAACCTCCAACCTTTGTTATAATTGTGTTGAAGTGGCTCTTTCATCATCACATTTTTTATGCTTTTAGACAATCTTTTCTTCAGTTCATTCAGTTCTGCCTCTATCTGTTCATTTTGTGAAATTGCAGATGTAGAGGCGGATTCTTTTTATCCTTTTTCTATAATTCAATGCGCTTGTTATCTACTGCTTTCCTCTTTGCTTTATCATTTTCCAGGTTTGCCTACAAATTTTTCTAGTTGTCTCTCCAAATTAGTTTTCTCTCTCTCCATCTTGAGAAGTGATGTGTAGACCACTTCATTAGTCTTTTTGGACACATTAATTTTGTCCACATCTTGAACTCTGAAAAATCCCATTTGGATGGTGCTAAATTGAAATTCAGAGGGATCTATCTAACTCTATGGCCGATTTTAAATTTCATTTAGGGGCATAACAACCATGTACTCCATTATATCTTTATGTGTGTCATATGTGGGAAATACCATGTTCGATGTAGGTAGTTCCTCTGTAGCTGCAGTAAGCGCAACCCTCTTCATTCGCTTGTAATTTATTTTATTCATATTTTCTTTGTCTAAGAATTGACCAAGGCAAGTATTGTATTGAAAATTTAGGGTTGCTCAGGCAATTGAATCTTTAAATGGAGAAATAGCACTTGCAGTGATGTAGGCACCTCCAGCTATGCCTATGGTTTTAACTAATGTATTTTGAGGATTAGCAATACCAATTCCTAATCATGTCCCACTGTCACTTACAAATGTAGTTGTTGGACTCTTTTAAGGGGTTTGTTTTGAAGCTACAGACAATAACTTTAGAGTGAAATTTGATGGAGTTGGAGTTGTCACAACCTTTTTCTTCTTCACAATTCCATGATCACTGGGATCCTGTATAATATCTTCTACTATTGGTCTCTTGTGAGAGATTTCTTGTTGTTGCACTTGTTCACCAAAACTAGCAAAATTAGTACCCATACCATCTCCACCATTGGCAGTGACACTTGATTCAACACCATGTTATGGTTTTGATTCAATTTGAGTGTCTATAGAATCTATATTTGAAGTTGTAACAAAATGAGGTACATGTGTACTAGTATTATCTTTCACTGTTGATGCAACTACGATGACTGGTGGTCCAGTATGTTTTCTTGGAACTTCTATCATCGGTGGAAACCAATTTCCTTGTCCTTGGGGCCCCAGACCACCACCTTCATAACCCTTTTTTTCCATTATGGTTTCCCCTTTAGTATATCATTTAGTATATTATGGGGGCAAACCATGACAATTTTTGGGCAAGGGAAAACTTTAGGTAACATCGTTTGTCCCAATCCATCATCCCATGATGCAATTTTATTTGTGTGTGCCCCTATCGATTTGTTAAAATATTATATTTTTCCCTGCCAATGATACTTCTTGCCTTATTCTCCAATGCAAATCTGATTTCTAGTGTGGTTCGGTCACCATGGATTACAAGATAATAAAAATCATGGTATTCATCAGTGAAACTTGGTCTTTTAACTAGTTGGGTACAATCTATTTTCTAATTTTTCTTTCGTTGTGCCTTTCGGTCTCCCCATCACTGGTAATGATCCAAAAATGGTAGACCATGGTAGAACTAGAGAAGCTCAAAAATGTAAACCCTCAACCCCTAATTCTACAATCTAAACCACGAGATTTATAAACAAAAAACACGGGATGTATGTGTTTTGTATTTTACCCAAATTTTTATTTTGAAATGATGAATAAAGACTTGCGTGGGTTGCGGACAAATTTTGTCACATCCCTTGATCTCATAGTCATCTATGAATCTCTCTCATTAACTGGTTAGTCCAATTACCAATCTTCATTAAATTCAAAAGCCTCAAAGCCTAAAGGGAAAAATTCGTAGAATCGTATTATTCCTAGGGCAAAGTTTTAATAATTTAATTCCTTCTCTCTGAAGACTAACACATGTCACTTTTCTGGAGAATTTTTGAAGAAATTTTTATGCTTCAGAACTTTGACCCGAAATAGAACTTATTTCGTTGCTCTACTATCATCCAACGACGAATAAATTGATTATAGTTAATCAAGTATACAATAAAAATTTAAGTATAGTTAATTAAAATTTAAATCTACATTTTAGGTTTGAACTTTGGCCTCGTGAACGTTAGTCAAGATTTCATTTGTTTGATCTGACATGTCACATCGACACATGTCACTTTTTCAGAGGCAATTTGTAGATTTTTTATCCTTTCCAACTTCGGCCCCAAATAAAGCTTATGTCGTTGATCTGCGGTCATCCAATGGACCACGCCACATGATCATTAAAGTGAATTAGATTACACTAAATTAAGTTACAGGTAAGATAAATTAAGTCCAATGACAAGTCACAATTTCGTGCCACATATGTATCAGTTGTTGTTGACAGTCATCCACGGGTCCCATAAGCATACACTATATAGAATTTATATTTGAATTGTATGTATTATGTAATATATTTTAGATAACATACATTTTTAAGTAAAAATAAAATAAAATATATACTTAATATATAATATAGTTTATAAATACAACATTAATTAAAATATTAAATATATAATATATAATAAGTATAATTTGTAAATGATTAATTATATATATATATATATATATATATGATGGTTTTAATAATTTTGAAAAGTTAAGAGTCTAATTTTGTTATGTTATAAAATATATGTAATATAGACTAATTGTATTTAATATGTCTATTTTTTTAATACTATAGGGTTGTCCTTGTGACCCAGCCCCACAACCCAACATCTTGTACCTTGGGTACTTGGGGCGAGTTAAGGCAAGACAAGTCCCCTGTGGGTGGGATCCACAACCCGCAAGTAGTTCCACATCTTAAACTCGGGAAGGGAGTCGAACTCAAGACCTATGGGGAGCGAACCCACAACCCAAGCCAACTCGTCTACCCGTTCGGGCTAAATTTAATATATCTATTAAATGGAAAATTTAATAATCTTATCATTTAAGTTTTTAAAATGCACACACATACGAATATTAACTTTTCATTAATATAATCATTTTTAGAAAATAATAATATTAAAATTTATTATTATTGAGTTATACTCACTTTTTATTCTTTTAATAGATGGTATTTTTAACTTTTAAAATTGTGAATGAACTTTTAACATTCACTTTAAAAAGTTAAAATTTATTAGAATATATAAAGATAATAATTTAATTTTGATATATTTTAACTTTGTATTTCATATATTCAATTTAATATTTTATTGACATTTAAGTTTGAAACTTATTTTAATTATTATATCACACACCAAGGTGTAATTGCTAGTAATTAATAATTGTACACCATGTAGTTTAGGGTATGCAATACAATGTACACCATGTATTAATTAATTAAAAATTGAAACACAATGAGTATAATATTCTTTTAATTAATTAATAATCACAGTAAATGAATTTTTGATAGCCTTTGATGACTTTATTGACAACTTCAAGACAATCCTTTCTCGGTGGAAGTTTGTGGAAATTTTTATCCATTAGAACTTCGGCCCAAAATAGAGCATATGTTATTGATTTGTGATCATCCAACGATCATTAAATTGACTTATTGTGAATTAAGTACTATACTTAGTTAAATTGCAACTAAAAATTTTCATTTGTTTAATCTGACATGTCATATCGACACATCTCTATTTTTTGGAGGAAGTTTGTAGAAATATGCATCCTTCAGATTTTTGGCCCGAAATAAAGCTCACGTCATTAATCTGCGATCATCCAACAGTGAATAAATAGATTAATGACTACAGCTTATGCCACGTGGGTGACGGGATTAAGTGGGTAGGTGTCAAGTGGGTCTCATGCATGGGTTGTTTAGGGTTTAGGGTTTGCAAAGTCTACAAAATTCTACAATTGGCTTCCAAGTTGGTATTTTGCAGAGCTAAGGTACAACTATTAATGATAAAACAAAATAAACATTTATTTTCTGATTTCATTGAGATTTGGTGTACTTTCATTGGCGTGTAAAGTGGTACGACCTCCCCAAGGAAGGGCTTGATGGTCATGGAATGTTTTAAGATCACAAGACAAGATTGACGATTGTTTTAGTAAAATTAATAACTATCGCTCAATGACTTAGGGTAAGTGAAGTCAAAGTGTACTGTGCGACGTGTCCATGACTCCACTGTCAAATTGATCATTTTATTTTAAATTGGACATTGATGTGGCTCCACTTCATAGTTCATATTGAAACACTGAATAGTGAGTAGAGAGATGGACACACCGATAATGTTCAAGTTGACAAAACCACAATGATCATTTGTAGGGAAAGTCAGTGAGAAGTGATTAAGTGTGATATTGGTGAATGGCCACACCTACATCATACGTTCATTTGTTCAAATGTGCTAGGTATGGAGTTTGTAATGACGTCTTATAGGTACAGGGTTAGCTCGGACATTTCAACATAGCCATACTCTTATATACGCGGGTGTCCAAGCTGTGGGGGAAAAAGCTCACAAATGTTGTCTAAGCATGCCTATCTTGTCGACATTGATTTTGTGTTTGACAATGTGGATGGGAATCTCCGCGTTCCCCTGCCACAACAGTACTACCCGACTCTACGTCCGGTGGAAAAAGTCCCAATTGTGCAAATGATAAATGTTGGGTTGATATAGGG
Organism: Thuja plicata; assembly: GCA_018584345.1. NCBI lineage: Eukaryota > Viridiplantae > Streptophyta > Pinopsida > Cupressales > Cupressaceae > Thuja > Thuja plicata. The sequence goes on along the minus strand of MU224433.1, from coordinate 433,463 downwards.
TTCGCGGGGTGTTAGAAAGGAGAGCATAGATTTTCTCCTATGTGTGGCCAAAATTAAGGAACCCAAATTTGATGATAGCCTTTTGGAATATCTAACCAATGTAGGGTTTCTTAATGAAACTCTCTTCGATGAAGTGGATGCAGAAGTCATTGTTGAGGAGTTGGAAGTGGGGACTGGAGAGGAATGGATTTATCAAGATATGCAGGACGTGGAGGAGATTGCAAGAGGGCCCGCCCATGCCAACTGTGGAGAGGATTTCCCGATTGTCCTCAAATCTAATGAAATCAGGATAGCTAGAGAGCAACATGAATGAGAGGCTGCAAGTGTGAATGTAGCAAGGTCGAGGCACCGACATTGGCAGGCCCATTATGCTTGAAGAATGGAACTACTATCCTACTAGGATCTAGACTTTGGTCTACACTATAAATTTTAAATTTTTGGGTTATTGGTAGTGGTAGATGAGACCCCTATTTTTTGTTGATAGATATGTATTAGGTTTGCAGGGTTAGATGAAAGAAATATGGGGTCTCTAGGTCTATTACTATCGGCTTAGGGTCATATCATATATACCAAGGCCCAAATCATAATGTACATTATACAACTCTTCTTCTATTTTAATGCAATTATTAAAGTGATAAGTAATTTACAATTTGATAGATTGTAGAAAACTAATGCATTCGGTTCATTTTAAGATTCATAAATTTTTTACTTAGTAATGAATATTTTAAATTAAGAATTAGGGTTAATAAGTTTTACTCACTACTGTATAAATATTGCATTGAAATTAGAATTCATTAAATAATTTTATATTGTAAGGTTCATTCTAAGATCTATTTTAAGAGTCACAAATGTTTTACTCGGTATAGTATAAATAATGGAATGCATTTAGAATTAGGAGAAACAATTGTAAATTTAATATGTTAGGGTTTCACAAAATCGCGCACATAATTTTTCTAAAAACCCTTTTGTCCACTGTCCATTTCATTCAAAAAATAAAATTGCAGAATATGCTACAAAGAATAAAAATATTTTTCAAATCTGAAAAAGGCAAATGAAGTTGCAAAATTTTTGTTTATATGTTCTTTGACATTGAAGAGTAACTGTAAGTATAAGTACTGAGATGAATATTGAATTCCCACATAATTCTATTTACACTTCCAAGTCAGGATAGCCCTAATTGTACCAAAAATTCTTCCAAAAGGTGGTAGGGCAGTGGTATCCAAAAAAACAAAACAAAAAACACTTCATTTCAAGAAAAAAAAAGGCAAACAAAGTTCCAAAATTTTCATTTATATGTTCTTTGAATATTTACATTGAAGAGTAACTATAGTTTTGTAAGTACTAAGAGGAATATTGAATTCCTACATAATTCTATTTACACTTCTAATTCAAAATAGCCCTAATTGTACCAAATTTTTTGTCAAAAGGTGGTAGGGAATTGATATCCAAAAAAACAAAAGAAAAAGCCCTAAAAAAATGACCCTAGGGTCATGGCCATAGGTGCTCTCCTTCGAGATCCCTTCTTCTAAGTAGAATTTTTTAGAGACTATATATCTGAAAAATTATGCAGTCATCTGTAGTCTAAGAAGTCATTGAGGAGAAAACATTTACGAAGGAAATTACGACCAATGGCCACCCATTTCCTATGTCACACCAGTTGGTCGTCATTCATGTTCAAAATAAATGGTTGTCGGGCTACATTTAGGTCTGGATGGAAGAGCTTATGTATATCCCTTGGCCACGGGATCCCCACCCCTATTTCTGTAAGGATTGCAACTCGAAGGTGGTCCCCCAGGAATTCTTCTTTAAAAACCTACCTTAGTAGCAACAAAATTTCCACCTTCTCTCCTCTGAGGTCCAAAAGAGAGGCCAAAAACCAGGACATAATTTCTGTATTAACTCTATATCTGTCGATACATACCATAAATTCACGGCCAAGCACCATACTCAAGAATTCATTTGCGAACACTCCAACCACCCTACAAACTTCTGTCAGTGTCTCATTTGTAATTTTTCCCAAAAAGGTCGTCTGCTTCTCCTCACTTGTCAACAAGATAGGATTGTCCATCTTCAAGTTCAGATCATACACTTACAGTAATGAGTATACACCTAGCTATTGGCCTACCACACTCTGGCACCTACCCAAACTCAAACAAAATTTAGAAATAAAGATGAAATTTGGAAAAGGTCTGAACTAGTTATCAAACTTTCAACGAGGCGTTACTGCTACACTCTTTCTAGTATCTACCCAAGGAGAAATTATAATCGAAGAAGACAAAAACCTAAATCATCTATAAATAGCCTAAAAATGTCGCCCAATTTGCTGATCCCAGGTCAACAGGCAATAATAACTCCTAGTCCTGTCTCATTAATTTCTTCTTTAACTTCATTAATTCCTTTATCATTTAAATCTTCAATATCTCTTTATAAATCTTTGCCATAAATGTGAGTGTGCAAAATTGGGAATAAAATTGGTTCAGTACTGATTTGGACGCCATCACCATGTGTGGATCACACTCGATAATATTAGTGACAAGACATTTATCTAAGTGTACATATATGATATTTGACATGTGTCACCATTCTACAGAATTTCTACAAAACTTCGTGTCCTTCAAAATTTTGGCCCGAAATAGAACTTCAACCATTAATGTACAATCATCCAATGGTCTTAAATAATAAATTTACTACAGTGAAATGATGGTTGTTAGAGGTTGGATGTGACATTTCCCTTTGTCAATAATCAAGGCTTTATTCTCTCAAGATTGGATGTGATGTTGTCCATCATGACGAGTCATGACTCATGGCAAGTGGCTATTAATCGCCCAAAAAATATATATGTTCGCATAAATAATGAAAGATTAGCCAAAAAATTTCTACAATTTTCAAACGATTGAAAACACTTCGCCAATACAATTAAATATTTTTGCCTTCACAATTAAAAAAAATGCCAATACATTGAAATATTTTTTCATTTTAAAGAAAAATATTCACCCAACACATTATTAGTTTCCCAGGATTTTCTAGAATTTTCATACAATGGGAAAAATTTCACCAATATAAATTAATATTTTTTCCCCAAAATAATAAAAGATTCACCAAGTTTTTACACTTTTGCCTATGGGGTGGTTTTTTAAAGTTGTCCTTGTTGCAAAGTTGTTTGTGAAAATTTTCTTTTGAACATTAAAATTATTTTTTCTTAAAGTCTCTAATGAAGGATGTTTGTGCTTAGTATACAAGCTATCCATATCTAAAGCATAAAAATCTAAATGCAAAACACATCTATCCATGGTGAGTTCCATGTCTTTTTTTAAACTCTTTATTTGGCTCTCCTTATTATTCTTTGCTTGAAATTGTAGTTGCTTAGAAAAAAATTATGCTGAGGAAGTTTTATCAAAACTAGGGTCATCAATATGATCTTTAATACATCATAAAACTATAATATTGATTATTCTATTCTTTGAGCTAAACTACTTGAAGTATCGGCCTCCATCTCTCTTTCTTCTTTAGAATCATTGTCCTTGTATTATCACATTTGGCATCACCATCTTTATTAATTTATTCATCTTCACATGAAAATAATTCTTCTCTTCCCCATTATCACTAACCTTGTAGTTGTTTTCTTCTTTCATCACCAATTTGTCTAAGAAAATATGTTCCATTTTTATCAAAAACTATCATGTTTACCCAAGAAAACATACTTCCTTATTGATTGGAAAAATCCTCCAATGTATGCTTTGTCACATCTTATTTCCACGATAGAGCTTTGTATATTGTAGACACCATTTTCTTAAATTGTCTCTCAAATCAAACTTAGGCATCTTAATGAAAACAAGGGTTTCATTAACATTTATATTAATTGGACAATCTTTTCTATCATAGATATGAGAATAAGAATATGTAATAAAGTACATTTGAACATTTTTATTAAATGTGTCTAATATCACTCTCAACTCTAATATTTCTTATCCCTTAAATCAAAGACCCCTTTAACCCCTTCCTAAGCTCAAGTGTTTAGAAGGCGGTGTTCGTGCAGTTTTCTCTATGCTAAAGAAACATGTATGCTAGTGAGACATATCATTCTACCAAGACTAGGATCAAGGAGCATAACACTAATTTGGGACATTAACAAGTCTTAAAATATACTCTTGTAGAACAATCCTCCCTCTCTAAACAACATATCCACATGAGAGACACTCAAATCATGTCCAAAGAAGAGAACAATCAAGAGAAACTAAAAAGAGATAATAGAAATTGGAAAGAACCAATATAACCTCAATCATGATGTTGGGTATAGTCTATATTTTTCCTATCTTCCTATTCTTACCCACCTAAAAAATCACTCTTCTTCCCTATCTTGATGTCTCTCTCCCTTTTATTTTTGCACCCTTTGTACTCCTATCATTTTATTCGTCTACCCTCAATCATGATGCTTAATGGAGTTTAAGTCTTTCTTGAAACATTTCTTACCCACCTCAAAAACTTCTCTTCTTCCTCATCTCGATGTCTCTTGCCTTTCCTTTTTTCTTGCACCACTTGGACTCCTTTGTTTTCTATTCAACTCCTCTTTCTTCTTCCTATTTTATGTCCTTGCCCTCTTTTGTTCATTTTTTGCCCCTAGTTAACCAACTTTGGTTATTATTTCTCTCTCCTTACTTTAGTCTTTTTCCCTCCTTATTTTTCCTTCCCTTGTTCTTACTTACCCTATCTTAATCCCTTCCTCTCGCTTCTGTTGATTCCTTTTTCTCTCCTCTTTCCTTTACTTGACCTAAGCAATATTGAAAAAGATATTACTAGGAATGGATTGTTAGAGGATTTGCGAGTCAAGGAGGTTGAGGTTGTGGAGAATTTGAATTCTACCATGTGTATGAAAGAAATATATTGGTTACAAGAGTCCAGTCATTAAAATAGGGGGATTGAAACACAAGATGATCCTACCTTCAACCAATAGTTCAAGCATTGTCAAAATAATTGAAAAACTTGCTCTCCCTCTAGCAAATAAATACTACATTGTGAGAATATAAGAAAAGAAATATGAAATTATTTCTAGGAAATGTTAGGGTATGTGAGTGTTGGTGATCCAAAGGCATAAGATACTCTTCTTATAAATAGGTAATGCCCAATATTCCAAGCTCAAAAGAGGCCTTCTTGGGCCCCTTCACCTTGGAGGAGATCAGATTAACTACTCTTTTGTTGCGGGGAAAAGATCCTAGTTCAGTTGGTTTTTAGGCCACTTTTTCCAAGAATTATGACACATTATGGGCAATGATGTGTTGTTGGTGATGAATGAGGGTTGAAGTAAAAAGGTCTATGCTTAAAGGGTGGAATGCCACATTCTTAGCATTTATTCCAAGGTCAAGGATCCTAAGTACTTCAATGACTATCAACATATAGCTCTCTATTATAGAAAATACAAGACTACAACTAAAAGTGTCATTCATATTTAAGACCACTTATTTATGATCCTCAAGGTCAGTCTAGGGCATACGTGGAGAGCTTATGTAAGTTGATCTTGGGGATTAAAAGACACTAGTTTATTTTGGATCACAAATTCAAATGTGAAAGGTAGGTTACAAGTCAAATTGCAAATTTGAGTATAACATGCCAAACGGGTTTGTCTAAAGCAAAAAAAAAAAGATTAAATAATAGATTCCTTATAGCTTTTTGATAAATTCCCTTTAGTTTCATATGAATAAGTTATGTGCATTTGAAGTTTAAAAAAATGGGTTACATTTGACTGCATGTACCTTATTTTTGGAGTAGAATATGAAGAATCAATTTGTACTACAATAAAGAGCTCTAAACCAAAAATTTGACGTGTTACACAAAAGTTCCGCTTGTTTTCATAAAAATCTTTGATGGAGTGCATAGAAAGGGGGTCTTAGTTTAGCCCCCAAATGGCTAGCTACTAGTCACACGTGCGACCAAGAGCTAAAATAAAAGTGTTGGGTGTTTATTTAGCTCCACCTCTGGTTGTCCATACGAGTGAGGGCTAAATGCCTCCTTAATGTGTTTTTTTATTGTATATACACCCAACGACTTAAAAAAAATTAAGGGCTATGTGCTGAGAGATTGGATGTGGTCGCTCAAAATTCCAATAACATTAATTCAATAGATAATGAACATAACATTATGATGAAAGAAGATATCCAAATGACTGAGAAGCCTATAATTTATAGAACTGCAAATAAAGAAACAAGGACCAAGATAAATTGGATAATGACTGGCAAGGACAAAATGTGGATTAGGGTTTTAGATCAAAGACTAGCTATGACTAAATGCATATTAGGGTTTTAGATCAAAGTTGTAGACATGTGGCAAACACCACATAAAAGATAAAGATTTAGATCTAAAACATAAATAGGACAACATTGTTATGCGAATGGCTAAGATTAGGATGGATAAGATGAAAAATAGTTTAGATTGTGATTAAAATATAATTAGGTCAACATCATATGTGAATGACTAAGATCTAGATGTTTAAGATAAAAAAATTAGTTTGACTTTTGATTAGTGTGTAGATTGAATGAATCCAAACTAAGTCATAATTAGTCATGTGAAGACACTTGTCACATAAGGTCAAGTTGATCCCTATAAATAAATCTAATAACTAAAATTAAATAGACAAGATTGAAAAACAAAATTGAAAGTGAAATTAATTAAATAAATAATTAATAAATATCTGTCTAATATAAATTAGAATAAGTGAAATATGATTAGATATAAACAAATTTAAGCGTCTACAATTCATCTCTATTATTTATGTATTTATATGATTCCTTGAACATTAAGAAGCAAACATTGTAATATGAAAATGTTGAAGTCAAAATGATTAGAAGGGGAACAATGAGCGCTAATCTTATTTAGTAGTTAACAATCTACATTTATATTCACTTTCTTCCCATTAAAACCAAACCATATTCTTTGCATTGTTTTACAAATTTGAACAATGACCATAGAATGAACCTAAATTTCACTTATGAACATTACAAAAGATGCCCAAAGGGTGTTGTAGTACCAGTTTCAGGTTTAGTACCAGTTTGTTTAGGCCTCTATGCTTCATGGAATCTTTTTTACAAATTGCTTGGAAACATCAGAGATCCCTAATATGTGATTTTAGTACAGCATATAAACAATGGCAGATAATGCGGTTAGGTTTGATGAAGCATGCTTGTTTAACATGTTACTCTGACCTTTTGGTATGAAGTCTGGACTTTCACGGCATTCAAATCTGGTAAAGGCATACAAGTTTTCAAAAGCTAATGAAGAACACAGGCATTCTTTTTTCTTAAAAAAAAAAAGAAGGGTATCTGTATAATTACCTACAACAATTGTTGAAAAAGAAATGGCTCTGTGCTTCTGTTCTTCACTTGCTTTAAAAACTTGTATGGCATTACCAGCTTTAAAAACTTGTATGTCATTACCAGCTTTGCAGCATGAACGTGTTAGTCCAGACTTCAAACCAAATTAAAGGACATTCAATGCTGCATCCAAGTATTCAAAAGCTAGTGAAAAATAAAGGTATTTCTTTTTCAACAACTGCTGGTGATTATACAGATACCTTCCTTGCTATTAGTATCCACCTGAAATGAAAGAAATCATATTGAAATTGGGTTTATCCAAACAGCCTTGTCCCCTGATCTTTTAATAGAGATTTGCTGCTACATATAGATCGAGGATAACTCCAGATGATTAAACACGAGGTATCGTAATTCATCACAAAGATTTTCCTAAAGGTCTTTTAAATATAGTCAGATTTCAAAAATATATGTCCAAAACACAGGAAATTTTGACCATAAAAATGCCATTCAGAGTTTAACATCAAATAATAATCTACATGAGGCTAGCATACTTGAAAACACCAAATTTCAGAGCGAATTGGCAAAATCAAGCCTTCAAAATTGAAAAAACAAATTAACACATCTAAAATGGAATATCAGTGACATTTTTACATATTTGGTATGAAATATCGTATGAACATTGACCTTCAGATGGAATCTCAATGACTCAGTACTAGTGGCCTTGGGTAAACAGCCATTTTGCCCTACAGTCTTGTTTGATTCCCACAAGCATAGCACACATGCCAAATACTTCGGCTGTCTCCTTTCTTGTTTCTGTTGTTTGTTTATTTCAAATCATGTTCGAGTAGCATTTGACACAGGTATATAAAATTTCCTGATTTGAGGCAGATCTCATTTTTTAAACAGAAAAAAATGTGGAAACACAACACTTGGAACTCTTGTCCAACAAACTGTCGCTTCTTGTTATTGTCACCTGCTACCAGACACTCAACTCAACCAAAGTACTTTTTCTTGATAAATTAAGAAACCATATTACAATTACCAACAGAAGGGTTTCCCTTAAAGGAATTATAAGATAAGTACGAAATCCACTGCTTCTATTTTAAATTACATGCATTTATGTACATATCTAGATCACAGATTGATTCTGTAATATTGAATTGCTTCCGCTTAGTTTCCTAGAAAGCCATCAACCTTCAAATTTGTTTTTCTGGAAAGGAATTTCATGCAGATAGGAGGCTTGAATTTAGCGAGAGCAAGAATGGAGGAAGGCAGAGTCCATATGCCATCTCCACATATGAGACCAGAAGCCACAGCAAGAACAAGAATATCAACACTCTTGTGGTTAATTCTCTGCCATATATATACTATGGTAGTGCCCACGCACATATCAATTGCAAAGTAACCCCCAAGGTAGAAGGGTATAGCCATGGCCATTGGGAGAGGAATATATTGAAATAATTTCTTTGGCACACGGTCTCTGATAAGATTGACTACAATGGCAAATGCAAAGAAGCAATAACAAAGAGTAAGGCAGTGTTTAGGAAGGGCTCCAAATCCTTCAACTCCCAAAATGGCCATGTTTCTGTAAATCACTCCATATGGAGCTGGGTATTCTCCCTTACCTCCCACATCGAATGCCTTGTAGAATAGCCAGAAGGTGGAAGGTGCAATTACGCATCCCATTGCTGTTCCAATCACTTGGCTAACAAACATAGATCTCGGAGATGAGAGTGTTAGATATCCAGTCTTGAAATCCTGCATCAAATCTGAAGCTGTGCTGACTATGGACATCATTACACCACATGCAGCTAAACCTGCAAGTACTCCACCGTCGTCCTTCCCTGCCCAAGCTCCAAAGATGAACAGTGCTAATTTACCATAAGTGGAGGCCAAGCTCCAATCCGTGAGCCCACATCCATAAGCATTACAAAAACCAAGCACTGGTGCAAATGTGTAGGCTACTAAGACATAGTACCATTTTACAGGAGGAAAGATTTTTGGGATGACCCCCATGGCTATGGCAGCCAAAGCAATGTATGCAGATCCTGCAACCCACAGAGGAATGCTGTCCTTCATAAACATTTCGTTCCTCCGCTGTTCATCATATGACAGTGCTTCCACTGTTCGTTGCTCACCGTTGTTGGTTGACACTACAGGAATCTCTGTCTGACCTCTTTTCTTCTTCCATTCACCATACATAGTGCTCACGGTTATGTATAGGATTTTTACAAAATTGTAGAGCCCATCCCCCAAAATAAGAGCAATGGATATGAAAACCTGTTTGCGAAAAAAAGAATCTGATCGTTAGATATGACAATACAAGCTTCAAATTTTAGTTAAATACTCTGTTCAATAAAATTACTGACCAAATAAAGGTTGGGTCTGAAGAACAGCGCGCAGGAAACAAAAGATAAACATATACAAGATAAAAATAACTCATTTGAAAAGCTAATCATATAAAAGATGAAGAATAACTATGTTCTATTAAAAAAACAGTTGAGAAGATAATCATGTGAAAAGTAAAGTACAAGGACATACAGCGAGGATGTCAGTCAATCTCAACAGCTTGTTCAAACTTTATGATGGGCCAAAATAATGGCCAAGTTTATCTATGTTTCTGCTGCTTTGTTTTAAAACTGTTATAAGTTTTATGGTGTCTAAGACTTTGAACAGTATTAACAGTATTTGATGGTCATGTAGCTATGGACTTATATTTGTTTTTAGAAGAATACTTGATGTTTTGAACCTTAATTATCTTTATATTATTCTTGTGTGAATGATCGAAACGTAATGGGGTCTTGCAGCCAAGTAGGTTATTTTCCTGCAGCCATGTGATGTATGCATATTTATGAGATCTGAGATTTAATGAATGAATGCAATGTGGAAATGAATGTATCTGCATGTTTTGTGCTCCTAGCCCCTCGCAGCAAGAACAGGTCAACAAGGAGGAACGGCCAAGCAGAAATTCAGTGGATCTCATCAAGTTCTTGGGCCGAGTCATTCAGCATGGAGAGAGAAGTAAGGACAGCATTGAAGACCCAGCTGATTCGCCTACTTCTTGGTTGAATCAGTTAGTGATGTTTTAATGAACAACAAATCTAGGAAGTAGTTGTCCTATATTCTCTCCCACAGATAGAAGAAGATTGCTTCTTTCTTGTTAAGGAAGTTTCTCATTTCTGTTTTAATGTAATAACTGCATCCACTTATTTTGTTGGAAGTGGTCAGTAAGTTAGAGTTAGTTAGTTGTAAGTTTTAGTATAAATAAGTTGTTGAAGCACCCTTCGGGGGTAGGCTAGTTAAGGAGAAATCATTCAGCACTAGGTTGATACTGATGTAATTGCTATTAGCAATATAGTTTCCAGTTTCAAGATACTATGTGTAATCAAGTTCAGTTATATGAATAAAGTAATGGTTATTCCGAGTATATAGTGTGTTAAAGAGCTTGGATTCACTCACCCAAGGGGGCCCTTGGTGAGTGATCCTTTGCATTTTTACTGTTTTCATAGTTGTTGTTCAGTTCTTTGTCTGTTCCTGCAGCCAAAGCGGGTAGAGTGGTGTCTGCCTAGTAAACCTGAACCTAGTTAGTTTTCATGATTAGTTATGCTTTGGTAGATAGGATTCAGGTAGGTTTACTTCCAAGTACTTACTTTCCTGCAGCTTTCCTTTGCAAGCAATAGTTAGCATGGCTACAATGGAAACTTAGTGCATATATTTTGTAGAACCATTTCAAGCTTACACCCCTGGGTTGACATATTAAATGAACCTTGCCATAGGATAGATAGCTGCTCAATGAAGATGTCCAATCTGTGAGCATGGGAGTTGTAACTAGTTATTAATCCATTTGCAAAGGCCTACACTTTAAACAACCGCTTTTTTAAGAATGTGCTTGATCAAAATTTCTGATTAATATGGAGGACCTTCCTGAATTTATACAAGTAAAATTGAAGTGGTGTTTGCAGCAATACTGGTCCATTTCACATCATATTTTCAGGTCAAGGATGGTACTGTAGTATAGTGGCTTCAGTATGTTGGAAATTTCTAGTACTTCAATAATTGTGACATTTATATCATACCTAAAGTGTGAACTATATACATGTTTTCC
>MU224433.1:355595-374776 GCA_018584345.1 Thuja plicata | reverse complement strand
AAGCACAGAAAAGGCCAGTGAACTGTTTGACAAAATGTCTAAAAGGACTGGTTTCCTAATTTCCATTATTGCAGGCTATTAACAAATTGGACTTGCTAACAAGGCTTGGCAATAGGGGAAGTAGTCTACTATGGACTCGATAGGGGATTGGAACAAACCGTGGCAAGGAGAAGAGAAACAATGAAAGAAGGGGATGGGGAAATTTCTTTGGATTCAAACCTAGGTTCCTCCATTTTGTTTTCTGATCGATGATGAACTTCACAGCCAACGCACATAAAATTGTCTCTATCTTGCTCAATACGTTGGCAGTCATCATCCAGCCAGTCGTCGAAATGATGACGAGAAAATTTTGTCATCATGTGAGTTGTCGATGGTACCATCAAGTTGCAGGTAGTAAATGCGTACAAAATGGGGACGACAGAAAATGATGAACCGTGTGAAAAGAAAAATGACAACCAAAAAAGTAAATATGAAAATCTAACTGTTTCAACCAATAGCCTAAGGCGTAAAAATTAATGATGGGGATGATTTGAATGGTAGTCATTCCGCTCTCAAAGACTACCAACCGTTGATCGTAAAAAACTGGCTGGGGCTTTCCCAGAGGGAAATGCCTATGGCGTAAATATTACTCATTCCAACCTTGGTTGCAGGGCTCCAAGTCAGATGCCTGATTGTGTAAAAGTGGGGAATCTAGTTTCCTTATAAGGAGGGCCCGTGGGTACACCGTGATAGTGGGAAAGGAGGTCTAAACCCTAAATTCACATCCGACGTTACGTGACAGGTTGTGCAAAAGATTCTTCTGGCTTTGAACAAGATAAAGTGATAACGATTCTTGTGGGATTCTTCTTATGAACAGGTCCCCACCATCGCTGCCACCGGGATTTTCCCATGAGCTTTAAATGATCTTCCCCTTTAGTTTGGTCAAATCTATATAGGTATATCCAGTGTGAATAGGACGATCATTTTTTTGTAAACTATGAGTACGGAAAATAAATTATGTGGGCTGGAGAATTTGCATGCTGACTTGACTTGTTGACCTCAGCTTTTATGGGCTCAAATTCAGTAGATTCAATTTCGGAAATCCAAGTAAACATTATTGGTGTTGAGTGAGATTCAGTTTGGGGATTTTTAATTATGGTTATGGAAAATAGAGTTGGACTTGGTTGCTACTACTTCTGAATATTTTGAAGGTGGTGGTCCCATGATTTTTGGTTTTTTTTTGTAATTGACTTATGGAGAACTTAAATACAATACCTTTCTTTTCCACATTTTGTGTATTAAAAAAATAAGAAAATAATTTTCTCTCCAAAATTATTTTCACATAGAGACGAACAGATTTGCAAGTTATGCACCCTGGCCAAGATTGAGACTGAGACACACTTCATCTTCTGTTGTCCTACTTACTATGAGATCAGAGGGAGATTCTATTGCTTATTCAGAGGGTACAATTCCTTGACTGCTTTCTTCAGCTACACCGATCAGAGATGCCTGACACTTTATCTCCAAACTGTACAACTCTGCGAGCATACTCTACAACTTCTTTTCTCCCAGAGACAGATTTTTGATCAGCTCATTACGACCTTCTTCTTGCCCTTGTCTCCTTTATGGGGGGTGAAGCGGCCTGACTTTGCCTCCATCACCGGTCACTCTAGATCTGTGAGACTCCACAACACCTTTATCTGTCAGTGACACATCTCTAGCAGCTCATAGCGACGACCTAGGGTTCCTGCTCATCTGGATCATTATCCTTCAGTGCTAGATTTCTTTCTACCTGAAAATGATCCTTAGTCCTTCTCTTGTGTTTGTTCTTCTTGCTTGTTGTTTCTTGTTCTCTTCTTTCTTTTTTCGCTCTTGGTTGCTTTCTCGGCCACTGTTTGGTGGTCTGTTTGGTTCGTTGTTCCTTTTGTTGTACATTTCCAGTCCCTTAGACCCTTGTTGGTCTCTTGTTAGACATTAATAAATTTATCTTATCTTATCTTATCTTATCTTCCATGTTTTATCCATTAAAAAAATAAGTAAGAAAACAAATTTTCCTCCAATTTTTTTGTTTGACAAGTGGCAAAAAACATTTCTAAACATGTGGGACAATTTCTAACCCAACCCCTTTTTCAACACTAAAGAGTAGGAGCTCCTATTTTAAAGGAGCTCCTAAAGAGTATGAAGCTCCTATTTTAAAGGAGAAGATTCAAAATAATCTTATAGCCAAACAAAATTTTGTTCATGAGACCACCATCTTCCTCAAAAATAGAGCTTAAGATCTCTCATGAGACCCCTACCTTAGATATTGGTATTGGGGGAAGAGTGTGAGTAGTGGTTATAGTTAATTTAGTGCATCTTACGTTTTTAAATAATGTGTTTGTGACAATTTTGTTGTTGTTTTTATATGTGATTTAGTACTTATTGCAAAATTGTTCCAAATTTTATTCACAAATGCTTGCACGATTAGTCTTACTATTGTATTGTACTTATCAACTGCCCCCAAGACACTCTCATAGAGTAAATTGGTCGAGGAGAATCAACCTTAAGACATATATGGGAAGAACCCAAAACCTTTAGCCAATTACTCTACGCATGGAGGCTCATCTCATATTAAATTTTATTGTGTTGAGATTATGTAAATAATTATTGTATAAATAAATTAATGAAGAAAATAATTTTAATATTTTCATAGTTCCTTATATTAGTATGAGATGTTTGAGGATTTAATTGTGTGTTTTTCTCCTAATAATATTTTAAATCGAATTTCTTGATTCAATTAGATATTAGAGTTAGATGGTGTTAGATTTGAAAATAAATTTTCTTTAATCTATAAACATTGATATTAAAAAACATACACAATTTAAACATAGATGAAAATTTATGTTAAATTTAAAAACATCTTATATTAAATATTATTATTTATATTAAAAATAAATATATTTTAATATTCTTATATAAAATAATTAATCATAAAAGTAATTTAATATTTTTAAGTAAATGTATTTAATATATTAGATTCCATTTTATTAAGATTTTAAAATTAAATAAAATTTATTTGTTATGGTAGAGTCGTAGGAAATTCATATTTTTTATAATAAAAATATGTAAGAGTATAAAGGAATTAAATTGAATCCTTTGTTGGGTTAGAAGCTTTATGTATTCGTGTGAACACTTGGACTTCATGATGTTGTATGGGACCCACCAATACATTAAAGTTAAAGGGATAAGTACAAAGATTGAAAATAATATTAGTTATTAACAATTTTATGACTATTAAAGAAAAAGAGCTTTCTACTTGTAATGATTTTTTATTTTTTATTCCCCTTATATTGAAACGTGATGATTGTATTTTAGGTAATCGACATGATAAAGTAATAGCAATAAATAAATCAGATTAAGACTAAGATTTGCGAATTTGAGTAATTGAAGAAATTAGATGGTTATTTGTTTTTAATGTGGTAGTCGATTTTATTATGACATTGATTGGTCAATGTGATATATAGATGTTATTAGAATTATGAATATAAAAGTTTAATAATAATTAGAATACAAGAGTATTTTTTGGTGGAACAATAATGTTGAATTGTCCAAAAAAAAAAATGGTGTCATAGTGATGTAGGAGCATCTTATGATTGTGCAATTTTGGAGTATTTAAAGATATTTGCTTTATTTTCTTTGTGTATTTCTATTATTTTTACAAATTTTGCAGTTATAGTTACTATTTGACTTTGTAGTTTTAGCTATTACCTACATCATGCTTGAGAATGCATATGTGGAGGGATATGGTCAGTTGATTGAGTTTTGTTTGTTGTATGAAGATAAAGCCTTAGTTGTCCTCACTCGTTAAAGTATCAGTAAGAAGCCTAAATGAGAATTTTTTTGTCATAATAGTACAAAATGGACATGGAAAAGATTGTTGAGGATTAGGGATGGAATAAGATGTCTCTAAAAATATTTCCTTCAAAGTTTCAAAGCAGACAATCTTCTGTATCGATAGCTCTATACATTTGGTCAATAGCTTAAACCATGATGAACTTGCTAAATACCTTGATGACTAGCCATTCACCCTAGCAAATTTGTTGGAAATGATAAACGCTTTCCTTGGAAAAGCAACAAATTTGTATCTATGTGGATAATGAATAGAAATTTGGACCATTTGGTGTTTTGATCTTTTAGCTTAGCATATAACTTTCTATCTTTGTACATTCAAGAGGTTGTAGGAAGTTCATAAGAAGTTGTGTCATATTGAGAAAGGCATGGAAATCATCTAAGGTGTTTGTAGTCCATCTTGAGAGAAGATAATTTCATGGTTATTGTCCATTTCATTATTATAGTTCATATGTTGTTGAAAGTCTATATTAATGGTAAAGTGGTATGTAGATGTAGGGAGTCGATAGATGTCACAAGTCATGTAAAACACCTGTAATAATTATCATATATTAGAACAGGAAGCATTTCTCACTCTTCTTGGTTTTATGCTTGATTTAAGGTTTTTCAAGTTATATTTCTGTATTTTTTTATATTAAAATGCAACAAAGCAAGGGTGTTGTCCTTTTTACAGACAAGCCCAGAGGGCGATAAACAACAAAGTTACATCAACAATAGATTTACATCAACAACACATCAAACACATAGTGAATGACAAAGCTAGACACCCTAACATCCATATAAAAAATAACACACAGTAACTGAGTAGAGTCCATCATATTAGCTTTCATCATAGAAATAGCTAACCTACCACTAGCATTAAGCATTAGATCTATAGTAATAAATATTATCATAACGACCAAAATAATACTAGTGTCCATCAAAGTAACCATCATAATAAAAGTCTTAAACATCGACCACCAAGGGTCATACCCTACTGTAGTGATAACATAGGTCCAAACAATATCATATAAATTTAAACAAAAAAAACAAGGCCATAATGGTCACAACTAGTTGTAGAGCAAAAACTTAAAATGGAGTTCCTCCCTAGTCTTTCTCCTCCTGCATTCCTTTGTTAGCATCATGGTAGCTCAGTCTTCTATGAGGAATTTAAATAGTTTCTTACAGTCAATTTCTTTATTATCTCTAATGGCAGTGTCTGTTTGAAACGCGCAAAGAGTGGTGACATAATAGTGCATGACTTAAGGGCAAAGTGAGACACATTGTAAAGTCTCACCTCCATCTCTGCCATTTTATTTTTCATCTTATTGACCTCCTCTTGACCAAATCCTTCTTGCTACATTCCCCATGCACTAGGGTTTTTTCTTTTTTAGTCACAGCTGACTTAATCTCCTTCTCCCACATGGGTTCATTAAAGTTTGATTTGATGCTTACCGAGACATGGTCCATGAGCTACTGGAAAAAATCAAAAGAGTCTCTTCCTCCACAATATTCTTGTCCTTGGCCCTATTTTTTCTTTTCTCCCATCATCAAAATTTGAGGCCTCTTTAAGATTTATCTGCTTTTTGGGTTTAATGGAAAGCCTGGTAGACCTACAGGGAGTGTTGGTCTCCTTTGTAATCTCAATATCAAATTCAATTTGGTAGAGGTTAAAGTTAGCCTTCTTAGTAGTTTTGGCTTTAGTTTTTGAAGGAGAGGCAACCCTTTTCTTGTCTTTTTCCTGTTTAACCTTTTTAGAATCTAGTGAAGGGTCATGGGGTATATCTTTCACGGTTGGGTTCTTAAGCCATTATTTTCTACTAGGGCCAGGGGTATCCATGATATTGATCGAATAAGGGGTTGAGGATGCGGTGAATTCTTCAACAACAAGAGAATAGGGAGGGCAGAGGACTAAATGAAAATTATACAATATGAACATAAGCCCCTAGTGCAATATGGTAAAATTATTCCCAAGATTTTTAGCTCCAACCACATCTTTCACAATACTTTCAAGGGAATGTAACAGGTAAAATTAAATGGAAATAATATTGTGATTTCTAAAATAATTTAGAAAGGGGAGATGGTAGTAGTAATACACACTAAAGTTCCCCTCCAGAGTAAAATACTTCATGACCACTAGGAACACATTGTCCCACGACTCAGGAAGATGCTCTCGATCATAGCATCCTCAGAGTTTAATAGGTTGTTCACCATCGTGAAAAAAACTAATTAAGACTTGTCATTTCTAAGGCTTTGCTAGTTTTTTTTTCCTTTTGTGTCCATCCGTTGAGAGGCTAGTAGCTTGAGCTATTACATATTTGTTAGCTTCAAAGGATATGCCTCCCATCAGAACCCTTCTTTCCACCTAAGAGGACACAAATCATTTGGATAGACTTTCATCATGTCCATGCATGCATTCCATAAATTGATAAATTCTTCCCTCTTCGCAAATATGCTAGATAATACCATTGTTATTCCATTCCTCACACTGATCAAGCTCAATGCTAACACGGTTCCCTCCCATGGTGGCACAGAGAAAATAAAAATGGCAATTATAAAGGTTAGTGCACAGGAATGACAGGTTGCAGTACCAGTGCAAGAAAAAAACCCCAAATTTAATCTTGCATCAGAAATGATCGCATAAAGGCAATACAAATGATAATAATGTGCACATTTATTAGACTTCGTGTCTTGGCCTTCATCGAGATCAAATTTGGCATCTCCCCGTGCGAGCAGTCTATCATTTGGTAATGATTGGGAGAAATAAAATTTTTGGACATAATGAGAGATTTAACAAAATCCTCATAGCTAGTAAAGATCCTACTTTTTTTGAGGGGGTACAAAAAAAGATGACTTTTCATCTGCGTAATTTTATCATAATGAATAAAGGGGCAACACAAGCATTAATCTAAGTGTCCATGTGGCAATTTTAAATCATAGTAATTCAAGTTCACCAATGGGTAGAAACTTGAATACCCTCTAATAACACCATGCAACACCAATAAGCCCCATATTAGGGTCCAAATAAAAAGTTTGTTTATCCTCATGAGATTTTATTTGATCTATCTTTCATCAGAAAGGTGATAGTTCTAGGGGTAATGAACTCTCCTTTCTCCAACATCTTAGGCCAACTTGGTTCAGACCTAATGTAGCCATGTGATCTGCAACTGCATTACTTTCTTTGTAGGTGTACAGAATGGTAAACTCTTCAAACACATTAAGAAGAGAATGAATATCATCAATTATTCCCTAGATAGTTCATCCAGGGGTACTTGTCCCTTTCGTGGCTTCAATTATTATTTGTGAATCTCCTTCAATTTCCAAAGTTTGAACTCCTACAGATAGGGATAATTTAAGGCCCTAGAGTAGGGTCAGGCCCTTAGCTTGATTGATGGTGAAATCATACAAATACCCTGTGTAGGCGTTAATGAGAGAACCCTCATGGTTTCTAATGATGCCTTTGCATGCAACCTTACCATCTCTGGCAACACTGTCAAAATTAATGTTACACCATGGCATTCTAGGAGGTTTCCATATAGTGTTGGATTTGGTGACCTTTTCTAGAATTATGAAATTTCCTAAATTCCTCCAAAAAAATTTGAGTTCTAGCAAGATAACTTTCCCATTGAGAAGGTGGTTCACTAGAGGTTTTCCATCTGTTTACAGTAATGTTTTCTAAGAGGAGTTTGTTCAACATTATCAACATTATTCTCCCTTTCTCTAAAGATATGATTGTTTCTTTCTTTCCATAGACACCAAAAAATATGAGGAGGAATTTGTTGCCACAACTTCTTAATAACATGGTGTTTTGATAGACTTATTCAACCCAACACAAATTGTTGTAGATCCCCTTGAAAACCAATTAGATGTCGAGTTTCTGCAAGACATTATGTCAAACTTGGGCTACAAAATGACAGTGAATAAAGATATAGGGGATAGTTTCCTCATCCTGCATGCATAGAGGACACCTATTTGGAAATTGAAACCTTCTCTTCCTTAAGTTATCTAAATTTAGGTTTTTACCATGGAGAGATGCCCACTAGAAGAAGTTGATTTTTGGGATGAGTTGTGGGTTTCAAACTTTACTCCACCTATTTGAGTCTCCATTCAACTTTAACATCGAGATATAAGCAGTTTTGACTGAGAAGGATCCTGAAGGATTTTTTGACTAGATAAATTTATCATCTTTAGGGAACATAGAGAGTCTTACTTTCTTCAAGAGGAGCTAAAGATTAAAAATCTTCAGGAAGAGGTCAGACATATTCAAAAATATTTATTCAAGGTTTCCCCACTCACCCTTGGGGTTAATGTAGTTAGCAATATGAGAGCCCAGGATAGATTTAGCCTGATTCATAAGAATACTATACTCACTATTAGCCAAAGGCTTGTTCCTCGGTCACCTATCTTCCCAAAATCTTATTGTCCT
Organism: Thuja plicata; assembly: GCA_018584345.1. NCBI lineage: Eukaryota > Viridiplantae > Streptophyta > Pinopsida > Cupressales > Cupressaceae > Thuja > Thuja plicata. The sequence continues at coordinate 366,504 of MU224433.1, read as the reverse complement.
CCCATTACCAATTAGCCACTTGAGACCCCCCTTAAGCAGAGATCTACACTTAATAATACTATTCCAAATTTTTGAACCAGTTGGAAGACCAACCGAGTCAAAGACCCTATATAATATATCATGGTTAAGATATTTGGCCCTCATTATTCAACACCAATCTACTTTTCCCACAGCTAGATTCCATCTCATTTTTGTGATCAACACTTTATTAAGATTAATTAGTTTTCTACTTCCCAAGCCACCTTGGTACTTTGGGTGGAAGATAATGTCCCAATTGACCAAAGCTAGTATTTTCTTCTCTTCTACAACCATCCACAGGAAGGTTCTTTGGATTCTCTTAAGTTTTTATACCATAGCTCCTGTGATTTTAAAAAGGGAGAGAAAGTAAATTAGTATTCCCTAGAGGCAAGCAATAAGAAATTGTAGCTTACCAGCACTGTTAAGGAGCTTGCCATTCCAACCAGAAAGTTTCCTCTAAATTATTTCAGTATTCTATTCTCGAAGGTAGGGGTTACCCCCTTAATTGTGAGGGGGATGCCTAAATAAGTACCTGGTAGATTGGCACATTAACAACCTAGAATGTCAATGATTTTTTTCCTAAAGATCCACCTTAGTGTTGAAAAATAAATTTTACTTTTTTGGTAATTGATACATTGACCAGAGGCACAAGCATAGTCTTGAAGGAGACCCTTCCATTCTCTAGCCTCCACAACTGAAGATTTTCCAAAAAGAAAGGTATCATCCACAAATTGTTGTAGAACAAAAGGAGGAATCGAAGAGGCTAGTCTAATACCCTAGATTCTGCTAGTGTCGGATAAGTTTAAAAAATCCTTCTAAGGACCTCTGCTAGCATAATAAATAGGTAAGTAGATAAGGGATCCCCTTGTCTAATACCTTTACCAACTTTGAATAACCCCCATAGTATGTCATTAACCAAAACATAATATTGGACAACCACAACACAAACATGAATAATTCTAATTAGCTTGTGACTGAAGCCTAACTTAGCTAAAACCTTGCAAAGGAATTACCATCTAACTTTATCATAAGCCTTGGAGATGTCCAATTTAAAATCCATACCTTGATTTTGAATTTTGTCCTTCAAATGGATTATCTCATGAGCAGCAATCACAACATCAAGAATTTTGCGACCTAGAACAAAGCCCTTTTGAGAACCGTTGACACCTTATCAAGAAGGGGCTTCAACCTATTGACCAACACTTTTGAGAAGATATTATAGATTGTGTTGCACATGCTTATAGGCCTAAAATCCGTTATATACCTCAACTGTGGAATTTTTGAGACTAGAGCAATGTAGGTGTTATTCGACTTTTTCAACAGTTTTCCCATTCTGAAGAAGTCTCTGGTCGCCATAGTCACATCATAACTGACGATACCCAAAACTCCTAAAAAAAAGGAGTTTAATTATGTTATAATTATGTGTGTGACTACATAATTATCTAGTTTTGCATGCTTGAGTATTACTTAACTTCCTTGAGTGTATATTGAGGTAATTGATTGAGTACTTCTCTTTGTAATCTATATATTGATGAATATAGCTATCGAATATCTCCCTCCATTTATGGATCATTAGAAATTGAAAGGAAGTGAACTACAACCACCCACAATCCACCATATTAGATATTCAAGGTATACTTCAAATCTATACATAATTTTATATTCACACTTATAGAGACTAATTCCAAACTCAAATAGATGAATGTGGACAATAACATATTGCTTTGTATTCACCAAAAAATCCAATAACTTCACATATTAATTCTCAAAACATATATCACAATATTTTCCACTATCATATTTTGAACCATCACATCTAATTTTTTATATATTTAATTTCAATAATTTCACTATCAATATCCATCGTTTAAATTCAAAATATTTATATTATATTTAATTATTTGTTATAAAAAAAATTAGTAAAAGAGATGCATTTCATCACATTCATATTTAGGATGGGCTATAGAATTTCACCTTTAACCCACATCATCTTTATAAATTTTATAAAATTAATAATATTAAATTTAATAATTTATTCTTATTCCCTTTTTATCTCTAATTAATATTTACCTTTATTAGTATTTTAATTCCCCAAATCTTTAAAATTTACTATTTTTTTATTATAATTTTCACATTATTCAATTAAAAATTTAGAATGATTGAATGATTGGTGCACTTTTTATTTCATTATGGTTGAGTTGATGGTCTACATTTGACAATTTGATTTTTTTTCAAATAGGGTAACTACAAAATAAAATGAGTTCTATGAAGAAATTTAGTATATTAAAGTGGAGATGTAGAAATATAAAATTTATTAAAGGAAAGTAGCTCCAAATTGCAAGGTAATTGATAATAATTCAATCACATCATATTATTTTATCTTTTCAATTCAATTGCTTTGCACTCTAAATGAAAAGTGAATAAGACAAAGTATGTTAACAAAGTGTTCCCACGGGAATAAAAATTTCCCATCATCTAGAAAGGGATGGGATGCACACCTCATAAGATTGTAATCACATACTTTTAAATTTGACATAACATAGGACAAAGGGAAAAATCTTCTCTATTGACAAATTAAAAATTAAAAATTAAAAACCTTGGATTTGATGTTGAGTTACGTATGATGTGATCATAAATTGATGAGTTATATATTGAAAAGAAATTTTTGTTTCATATATTTAGGTTAGAAGTCTTTGTATTTATGACTTAAATTGTCATGAATTGTAGCTTATTATCTTAAAAGTCTTTGTAAGTTTGACAATGGATTATATTTATTACATTAAAAACATGTATATATTTGATAATAAATTATTGAGTTGTATATTTTTTTTATGGATAATGGGTTGTAGCTGATTGAATTTTATTAACAATTAGAAAGGAAATATACATCTTCGTTCAGTGCTGGCCCCAGTAGAAAAGAATAGAGAGGAACTTGCTCGAAACTTTTCAGTCCAAAAAGAAAAATATATAAAGTAAAATAAAATCTAGATAAGGACAAAGGTCCTCACACTCAAATCAGAGTTGCATATCTTTTATACTTCAACTTATTATCTAACCATTCATATTAGGGCTAGATTTACAATGGAATATCTCAGTCTCATCTAGATTTCATTGATCTTCATTAAAAGCCTTTTCTCATGAGAAAACTAGATTCCGAATGTCCAACCTGTAGCCTTTACCACAAATAGAAAAACTTCCAGAAGCAGAGTTAATTGTTATAATATTAGTTTGCTTAAGAATTCATTAAAATCACATTTAAAATCTAATTTAGATAAAATCCTATGATATTGGAAATACTTAAATAGGTCATATCTTAACAGCTTATGTTCCAAGTACCTGTAATGGTATCAATGATATCTACATAAACTTATAGCCAAGAGTTAAACACATAACAACATTGAAGAGCATAGCAGCCTATACTCCACCATTTTTATAATATCTAGTATGGATTGGGAGACAAAAATGGTCCCTAAAGTCAGTTTTTCTCAATCCATATTATATTATAAATTATGTGTTGAAGATATGTATAAGGTTTCCTATCATCATTTCATATGCAAAGATGGCATGGAGAGGAGAAGTTGTAATTTGTGATCAATCCGAGAGCGTATAATAGTTAAGACCAGAGATATTTAATCACTGACACCTTGTCCCTGAGAGTTTAACTGACTGACAATACCAAATGTGGGTTATGCCACTTAATCATTTATGGCATTTTAAGGATTGGTTATACTGTTATAGCATGGTTAATTTTGTGCTTAAAGAAGAGTTATGTCCCCTATTTTAAACTCTGAGCATGCATGTTTTTAGGTTAGATCAATTAGGGAACTTAATAAAATGAAGTTATAATTGAAAGCCATCATGAATTACATTGTAAATATTATTATGAAACTTGATCTAGACATGATATCTATCATTCCCTTTAACTACCAGCTTTAATAAAAACATATGCCATCTATTCATGCCGAATTTTAATAAAATACATAATCTGAAATCTACCAAAGCATGAATTATAAACAAAGGCTCATAACTCATAGATTTATCTATAATAAAGTTATTATTAAAGTATCAGATATGGTGTTTGAGAATTTTAATCCACTTTATACTAATGAACATATCCACAATATACCGAATTATCCTGAACACAACCAAAAAACTGCTATTAACCTGAGCCTATATGAAGGATATAATTGTCATTACTATAGGAGAGTGCTAGTATATTCTTATTATTTACATAACTATGGATTGTCAGGAGACTATAATATTGTAAACTTATATTTATATTTATAACATAGCCAGGACTTCAAAATACACAGTTCTACCACAATTATTTTTGTTTGATGATGATAATTTCATCCACAGAGTTATCATCTTCATACTCCAGGTCCAAACCAGTCATTGTCATTTTTCCCTTGGAATCTTGCTTGGATTTCTTTCCCTAGTTGTTCTTGTTAATCCTAAAAGGGATAAGGTGGATTAATCGATATCAATGTTCATATATGAAGTAGGGACCTCATAACCTTCTTCTTTGATATAGTTGTAAAGCCAGACCACATCGTTAAAGGGAATAATACACATCCATCGTAAGAGGAAATGAATGTTTCATTCGATTTATCCCCAAATTCTATTGAATACATTCGTATCTTTGAAGGTAATAATTGGCCTCCTTGGGATGTTATCCACATTTTCCAAACTACCAATTGTTGGAGTCGTATAATCTTCAGGAAAGGGGATTTGTATATCTCGATTGATGGTGAAGATCACATTTTCCAAACCACCCAGTACTTCTTTCACAAATATTGCGTTGCAGAGCGCTATGATATCCACTTTTGGGATCCTAGCCCAAATCATACATGAAATGAACACTCCGAAAATATCACCTTTCAAATGATAAGTAAATTCATAGTTGAAATGCTTCTTGGCCAACACTAGCTCTACCGAGCATCTAGACATGTCATCTATGTTCTTAAGGATCCCATTCCACCTCTCAGGTTTAATATCGCCCCTAAAGGACATTAGGCGATCTTCATAGGTATGGAAAATATGCACATAAGTTTCCATCTAAACAAAATGTTAGGGTAGGCTCAAAATAAGAAAGGAAAGACACGGTTCAAGAGTTCAAATGACAAGAAAGTTAAAAAGAAGAAATGGAGGAATCTGGAAAGAGCTTGAAACATGGGGTAATGAGAAGTTGAAGGGGTGAAAGTGCAATGATAACAAGGTCAAATAGAACCAAAAAATGAAAAGAGGAAGAAAAAGAGGAAGTCATGATATGATTATGAGGAGTGGAGAAGCTAGCAAGATCACAAGGAAAACTAAAGATTAGAGGTGTTGAGATTAACACACACACGTGTGCGTGTATCTATATATATGTGTGTTTATATATATATATGTGTGTGTATGTATATACATACACACATATATATATATGTATGTATAAATGTATATATGTATGTATATGTATATGCATATATGTATGTATATATATGTATATATATGTATATATATGTGTATATATAAGTGTATATATATACATGTATATGTGTATGTGTATGTGTGTGTGTGTGTATGTGTGTGTGTGTGTATATGTATATGTATATGTCTATGTCTATGTCTATGTCTATGTCTATGTATATGAATACACACACACACACACACACACGAAAGAATACATCCTATAAGAAAGAGAAGCAAAGGATAACTAGACATTTCAGGTTATCAGAGAGTCAAAGATTCTCTAAGATTGTGCCATCGACACCCATATTAGTTGCGTCATTTTCCAATTTATTATCTTCTCTATAAATACGATTCATTTTAAGATCGTCAAAGTAACCTAGAAGTTCAAGGGCTCTTTCAAGGGTAAAATCACGAAGGTGTGTCTCACTTTAGGCTAATTTTGTTAGTTCGTCTGAGTAAGTTACGACCAATAGGGTTTCAGTCGATTCAATTCTGATCGAAGCCACGAGGCATCACCTGACCCACAGGTGGCAGGGGGTTTCGACCGAATCCTAATCGACCAAATCATTTTCGGTTGAAACCCCCCGAATATATAGATTGTGGGGCTTTGTTAGCCCCTCATTTGCACATTTCAAAATTGATGGAGCGGGAGAGGGGCTTATAGGGAGGCTCAGTAGAAAATAGGTCAACCCCCCTTTTTTTTGTATAATGTGTATAGTTAGTTCATTTTCTTTTGTATAATAATTGTTTTTAAGTACATAAATTGTTATATAAAAAAGAGGAACCTGACAATAGGGTAGTAGACTACCTCAAGATACTTCTAGTTCATGTCATCATTATAGTGTGGAATTTACATGACTATAGTCTTTTTGACTAGGAAACTCTTTACTTGTGTACTTTTACAAGTTGATATTCTTCGTTAGGATATATCTTGGAAATAAAGATAAAACCAATAAATTATTAGGCCATTATAAATGAGTGAACTCCGAAAATTAGAATAGGTATTTAATCTCAAGACATATGATAGTTTGGAAGATCCCCTTTTCTCCTTATATATAGACATAACTAGGTAGGGTGAACCCCTTTATTCTAATCAAGTCAACACATACAAATATTAAGATTAAGCATAAATGTACATGAAAGTTTATAATATTTAAATTACATGCTTGTGAATGTAATTTGAAATTATGTTCTTTTTTTGTTGAACTTAACTATGATAAAAATGTTTAATTGAAATGCACATAATGTGATATGATATTTTGGTGTTTAATGTTTAATTGAAATGCAAATCATGTGATGTGATATGTTGGTGTGTAATGCTTTTATCTAACTTACAATGATTCATTATTTTTACACGTATGTACATGTACATATATGAACTTGTTTTTTAATTCTATTTTTATTTGTGTATGTATATATATAGATCTTCACACACACACACACACACACACACACACACACATATTGTCCATAGTTCACATGGCATCTCTAGGTTCAGATCCTCATGGATTTTCACATAGTGTCCACCCATATAGCAAGGATCAGGTCTCTCATGGGTCATCTCACCATACTCCCCAGGGAAGGGAGAATGTGCACGAACAGACTACTCAGAGATCGCACGCCACTCTAGCACAACTAGAGAGGATGTTGCAAAACACTATTGCCTTTCCCAATAGGGACAAGATATCTTCCATTAGAGACGAGTTGATGCGTATGAATGAAATTTTTTTATCATACAATCCATATGACGACCCTTCTATTGATGTATTTAATGCCTCTCTATCTCGCAGTGTAAATGTCAACTTTAAGTGGAGACATGTTTATACAGAGGTTTTATTAGGGAATGTGAAATCCATGTTCCCATATTACTAGGAGAAGAAAAAAGTTAGGGAATATTGGGTCACTAAGGGCATAGATGATCTTGTTGCAACATCTATATACCCTAGATGGTTGGCGACACATCACATGTGGTCACAGAAGGATGAGCTACCATTATATTTTTGAAAACACTTGTATGCATAATTTTATTTGGGTTGGGATGTTGATTACACTGATTTTACACGACATGTTGGGCAGGGCAAGGGGAGGTTTCCAGATAGATTTGGACACCCTATTGATGATGAAGCACTGCCAATAGTAAGAGGGCATTGGTAGGTCCAAACCTTTTGGTTCTTCCAAAAGGTTTGGAAACAACCACTGGTGCTGGAGATGTTGCAGCACAGGACATATCAATTGGGATGTATTCCAACATTTCCACCATTGCGAGTCATGTTGACGAGATCTCATCTGATCATGTCGGAAGATATATGATGTGTTCTCGTACCGACACTATAGTTCATCCTTTTCATCAATTATATGATGCACATATCCATTTTGAGTTACCCACATGCGATGAAATTGCATGGGTACCTGAGGATAGTCCGCGTGAGACGAGCTCTTGTTTATTGAGTGATCTTGCAAACACTTAGGAGGATATATTGATATTACAGGGAGACACTCCCAAGGAGATTTCAGCCTTCATTAGATGGGTACTTCGGAGATTGTCCAATGGTAGAAACCACAAATTTGGAAATGCAGAGCTTAGTAGTTTCGGGTAGGAGGATATCTTGATACGTCTTATGACTCCTCCAGTCCATCATACACCTCCTCCACAACACACACAAATTCACACGAGATATTTTTCTACTCTACTTATGAATGAGGGTATTGATCCTAATGTAGTTTCATTACAGTCTTCTCATTTATCTAGCATTAGGCTTGCGTTCCAGGAGAGAAATAAGGTAAGAAACCAAAATTTGATTAAAAATGGTTTAATTGTATATATCTAGACAGAGATTGATTTTTCAAATCAATTGATTGTGTACATATTTATTGAATTTTATATATTATGTAGGATTTTATGAGGGGTTCCACATATGGAGATTTGGAGGCACCTGGTGATCCTATTCATCAGGATGCATAGGTAAATTTATATATATTTAAATTTAATTTAATTTTGTACATGATGTGAGTATGACTAGTCATTTTTTAATATGACATTTTTGTATGTAATGTAGCCCCCTTGAGGAGGTGGTGGATTGGAGGAGGGATTAACTCATGGCCCAATGAGCTAGGGATATTACTTGTTAGATTCTTGTGGACATTTCTAGATGGTACATTGTTATACATGTTGTGGACATTTCTCTGATACTTGTATATATTTATGCTCTGGACATTTCTCTGCTACATTGCTATACATGTTGTGGACATTTTTATAAGTTTTTATACATGTTGCATGGACATTTATCTAATACATTTTTATACATGTTGTGGACATTGTATACATTTTTACATGATACATTAGATGGATATTACATGTTACATGTTGACATTACAAATTACAAATTACATATTACATATTACATATTACATGTTAGATGGATATTACATATTACATGTTACATTCAACTATATGAGTTAGGATAACAAGAGTAATGACATGTATAGGCATATAAGTGACACATAAGCATATAAGTCAAGTACACATGTAACACATGGCATATAAGTAATACATGTAAGCAATACAAGTAACACATGCAGGTAATATAAGTAACACATGGAATATAAGTAATGACATATTTAAAAGCAATATAAGTGACACATAAGCATATAAGTAAGTCAAGTATACATGTAACACATGACATATAATTAATACATGTAAGCAATATAAGTAACTCATGAAATATGAGTAATGACATTTTTAAAAGCAATATAAGTGACACATAAGCATATAAGCAAGTTAAGTACACATGTAATGCATGGTATATAAGTAATACATGTAAGCAATATAAGTAACACATGTAAGAAATATAAGTAACACATGTAAGCAATATAGGTAATACATGGCATATAAGTAATGACATATTTAAAAGAAATATAAGTGACACATAAGCATATAAGGATATAAGTAAGTCAAGTACACATGTAACACATGGCATATAAGTAATACATGTAAACAATATAAGTAACACATGTAAGAAATATAAGTAACACATGGCATATAAGTAATGATATATTTAAAAGCAATATAAGTGACACATACACATATAAGCATATAAGTAATACATGTAAGAAATATAAGTAACGCATGGCATATAAGTAATGAGATATTTAAAATCAATATAAGTGACATATATAAGTAATTTGACATATAAGTATATAAGAAATATATAAGTAGTCACGATGTGTTAAGGGGATATGAAGCTAGTCTTAAGGGGATGTCTTAAGGGGATGTAAGTAATATACATAATTACATTTGAACCTTGAAATAATACATGTTTAAGCATATATCAAAACATGTGAACCTTCAAAGCATACACGTATAAGCATATATAAAAACATTTGAACCTTCAAAGCATACATGTGTATAAGCCATAATTAAACATGCATAAGAAGTATAAAAGAATACATAAACAATATATATAAGTATATAAGCAATATATAAGTAGTCACGATGTCTTAAGGGGATGTAACTTGTCATGATGTCTTAAGGGGATGCCTTAAGGCACTACTACATTTGACCTCATTTTTCTACCAAAAATTTCGACCATCAATTAAAAAGATTTAGGTTGGTCGGATTATAGAAGGAAAACTTTTTTTTTTTTTAATCCATGCTTGTGTTAGTCAAAATTTTGACCAATACCATGTAGGTCGAAATTTCGACGAACACGGGCATAACTTTAAAAAGAAAAAATATTTAGCATCTCATTTCATTGTTTGGTTTTAAGTTGGGAGCGCGAAGGAGCTGAAGCCTAAAAAATATTTTGCATCTCATTTCATTGTTTGGTTTTAAGTTGGGAGCACGAAGGAGCTGGAGCCTGTGATTGTTTGAAGTTTTATTTGGTGAGAGTAAAAGGATGACTGCCTGCCTGCGAGGGTTTCCACTGTGGTTTGGTGTAAAAGGAGGACCGCCTACCTGCGAGCTGTTGCCACTATGATTTGGTGTAAAAGGAGGACCACCTGTAAGGATTTCCTTACTCTGCATTTGTTTGGCATTGTTTTATTGGTTACCTACTTAGGGCCCATGAGCAATGTGCTAGGGCATCATGTATTTGGTATTTGCTGGCACATTTTTAACATTAAAAATAGGGCAGTCAGCTTTCTACAGTCGGTTTTCTATGGACTCTTTTAGACCAGGTGTGACTGTATACACACTATGGCTTTATAAGTGCTTAAAAAGACCACAAATAACAAAGAAACTGTAGACTCCTTGCACTCCAAAGACTCCAAACCTTCCTCAGTCTTTAATAATGTCTAAAAATGAACAAACCTTAAAGGAATAGGGCTCAGTCCACCGAGAACCCCAAAATCCCCAAATTTAGCACTTTTAAACCCTTAATCCAAGGGTTTCTTAAATCCCCTACCTCCGATCACTTCTAGGTCAAATAGGTGGTTTAGT
>MU224433.1:305291-326942 GCA_018584345.1 Thuja plicata | reverse complement strand
TATATATGTAGATGTATATGTATGTATGTATGTATGTATAACCACTCCTAGTTTTCAAACTATATAGTAGTCATTTTATCTCTAGTTCAAATATGAAAGTATAAGCCATAATTAAACAAGTTTCTAAGACTAAAGGTCCTGATACATATAGTCTGGATCCTCTCTATCTTTTATTATCTCCAAAAGTTTTTCATGTTCTTCAATAGGCAACCTCCATTTTTGGTTGCCACATCCTTTTTTTTGGCATTGTCTCAAATTGCAACTTTGTCACTATAACCAAGTGACTGTAATGTAGAAATTTTTGGTCAGGCATGTAATCAATAAATTAAACACCATATTTGTTTATCTTTGTTTGTTGATAATAGGTTCCTTCAATAACAACTGAACCCATAGGAAGCTCTTGTCCATTACCATCTACAATTATTTCTGGCAATTTTTATTTTTCTTTTGTGCATCTTAGTATATAATAATCTACACCTTATATATTCTAAGGATCCGCAACCACAAAAAATATTACCTATAAAGAAATCATCCCATTAATTAGAAATAAAAGGAAGATAAAATATAAACATCACTTGTCATAAATTAAAATTAAATAAAAGATTTAATGCACACACACACACACGCACGCATGCACACAGGTGCGCGCGCGCGCACACACACACACACACACACACTTGTAACAACTGAATCAAAAAAATGTTCATAATCAACTGAATATATAGGATCATGAATGTCTATGCCATTGTCATCATCTTCATAAGGAGGCATTATAATCAACTATTTCATTTGGAATTCTGAAACATATCCACGTGCAATATTCTCTTATTGACTATTTGCATTGTTTTCAATACAATCGACACAAAATCATGATTTTTCTCTTACTTGAATCAATGGAGGCTTGTTTTTTCCTGTAGTCATCACTTGATGTAAATTTATAATACCAACAATTGATTGACAATTGTAAGGATTAGATAGATCAACATCTGTTACATATACATGTTCAATGAGATTCAAGCACATTTTTAGATCAATGTACTTACATGATATAAAAGTGAAACACATCTCTTGAATTATAAATTTTAAAAGAATATAAATACAAGATTTTACCTTTGACTTCCCAAAAATAACATTTTTTGTGTGTTGTGTCATGGCTAGCAAAATGACTTTGACACCATTCAATAATTTCCTTTGAATTGTCTATGCTATTACCTAAATAATAAATATCTAACTATCAATTTGAAGAAAATGAGGAAGCTCCCAATATATATACCTTGTGAAAATTAAATTAAGAAATAGATAAAAATATTATGTATTCACACCATTTGTACCTACAAGTTCATGTTGGTGAAGTGCACGCTTCACACATGCTCTCGCTCCATAATGCTCTCCTTTCCCATGTCCACTTTCAAAAAATTTCTACAGAAACTTAATGTCATGTCTTGCATGTTTCATGGATATCCAATTAAAGGCTTTGGCAGACTTCTTTTCCTATAATTAAAAATAAAATCAAAACCAATTACAAAAATATGTAAATCAAGAATTTAAATATATACACATGTACGTGCTTTGGAATTAGATTAAAAGTAAATAATAACTTAAAAAGAGAATGAAAATCAATTTCAAAATTTATGTACTTACCCGCACAACCATTAGACCAAATCTAGTGTTGTGAAGCATGTATCCCATGATTCTCAAGATCGTCAAAAAATATTCTATAACAATGGGTTGTATAGCTCCTATCATGAACCTTATCATTGGTGATATATAAATGAACCTCCTTGATGTTAATGTGATCATTTGGATCATTACTTTCTATATCATCCAAATCAAATTATGTGTGTCTATAGCTCACTTCCATAAATATTGCTATCGAAATGATAATATTGAGCCTAAATTTGTGATTGAGGGGAAAATGTATAGTTCTCAGAGAAATCTACAATTGAAAGAATACAACCAGGTGGAAAACAATATTTGGAATCATGAAATTGTTTAGCTTTCCATCGTGCACCATGAAAATGTTTGATATGTGGATAAATCATAGTACAAAATCTGTTCATAAATTCAAGGTAGGGCAATTCACTCTGCTTCAATATAATTTTTTTGGATTCATCTCCTGTCTTAGTTCGGTATGTCTCATATTCAAATCTCTTCCACAAAATTGTCATTGTAACATCAATATTCTCAAATTTCCATGGAAATTTTTGCAAATCTCCACAGTCAATGCATGTATTTTTTATGCATTATACATTGATCTCTTATGAATCCTCTGATTTATCACATAAAATAGACTTCACAAATTGTGTCGTACTTCCAGGGATGGTCATATTTGGATTAAGTACTGCCATATTTTTTTTTATATGATTGCAAGTATAGATGAAACTTAACATGATTTCAACAACAAGAAGTTTCACGTACCTTATTTATGTGTGCAAAGCAAGGGCGCAACCTCTCAAACATTCTCTGACATATTTTCACATCTGAAAATTCTTGTTTGACCACTTCAAATAGTTCACTCTATGTTATATCTATAAAATGTTTTGAGTGTTCAATTTTCTTATCGGTCTCTTCATCTTTCATATGTATAGTGTCCCTTCTATTGGAAGAAATGCGAGAGTGGATGGTCCAATATTCAAGCACCTGTCTCTTGTCATCTTCAGAAATTCTGTCTTTTTGAGGAAGTCAGTAAATATATACCCAATTATTTTCAATATATTCATCTAACATATTTCTCATCCTGATGTAACTTTGGATTGTATTTTTCTACATACAATTAGTAATTCAAAAATGGCTTGAATTTATCTTCTATGTGACAACCTCTTACTATAAATTGTAGTCATCAAAGCTCTTTGTGGAACACTTAAATCATCTCCTCGACCTCTTTTATTAATAACATTTAATGCATCTTGTAAATTTTCAAATATTGTTTCTTTTACATGACCTCCTAAGATTTTCCTATTATCAACACCCAAAAACTCCAAAACAGGAGTCATTTCTTTTTTCCTGAATAACTTGGCAAATAATTGTGCTCTTCCAACCACATATTTCTTCTCAAAATATTTCTCCCACATGTTTTTGCAATCCAATTTAATTATGATTTTAGGTACCATGTGTTCAGATGAGATTTGACTAAAAAAGAGAATCTTCATTCATCTCCATCAATTTTTCCATGCCTGTTGAAACGTGTCTACCTTGACTACTACCAATTTGATCCCCTAGTTGAGTTGCATCTTCCTGAACATCAACAAGTTCTTCTTGAACATCAAGAGGATCTCCGTGAATATGAACAAGTTCCTCTTGATTATTTTTTGTACAACCTTTCATTTTTTCATCCCTAATTAGATTATACTTTTTTTCTCTAGTCATTTTATTCCATATTGTACAAAGTATTGAAATTCAACTTCCAAATAATCGCCTTCAATAGTCCTTCACAATATAATGGGTTCAATACTCCTTTACAAAAATGCTTTAATGCTCCTTAAAAAAATGTCTTCAGAAAAAATGCATTTCTTCAATTGGAAGAAATCTAATAAAATAAATTAAAATGTTATTTTTGTATTTTTAAAATAAAAAAAACCTTTTATTTATACCAATCCAAGTGGGCGGCCGCTTGGACGGGACTACTCGCGGGTCGACATGTACTCGTATGGATTCAGCTGAGTAGGATTCAACCAAATCCTAATTGACCAAAATAACTTCGGTCGAATCAGCTTATGTGGCATGCCATGTAATAGCCACACCACCAAAAAAACAAAATCGCAAAAGTTTGGCCTTCTGCACTTGATTTCTCCATCAAAATTCCACTTGCTGAAAAAACTAAAAATACCTATTTTGTACGGATCAGAGTCAAGGATATGGTGATATAATTGTTTTAGTATTTTGATTTGAACTACTATATTAAATTTATAAAATACTACAAGCAGGTATATTAACCTATGAGAAGACGTTGATTCGAAAAAAGAAGAAAATAGTGAAACATATCAGAAAAATTTAAAAGTTATATATAACACTAGAGGAGAGAGCCCCCTTCAAGAATATGTAATTTGTTTTTAAAATGGTATAGATTTGATAGGGAAGATATGGTGGAAGACAAAAATTGTCGATTTCGGGTAAGTTTGACTTTGATTAGTTATAAGGACAAACTATACAATAGAAACCAATGTCTTTTTTCCACTGCCTATACATGTCATCTACAACATATTTTGAAATCAAAGGAAAAAAAAATTATTCACATATAGTTTTTTGGTGGGAGGTAGACCCCCTAATTTGCAACATTTTTCAGAAATTGAAAATTGGACTTTAAAAATAAATAAAAAAACATATCAATAATTGTTCAATTTTTTTTAAAAATAATAGACATAAACTTCATCCAATTTTCCACATTTTATTAGTTTACATCATCATCAAATTCAAAACAAAAATCTCACTTTTATGTCATTAAAGTTGAATAGTTTTGGTGTTGTTAACATTTTCCTTTATAAAAGTGTGACACAATACTGATCTTTTACCCTCAAGTCTAATATTAAGTTTCCAATTTGGGGTATTCCCAATTCTTAACACATTAATGATAATTTGTGAATCACCTTTGATCTCCAATTGTTGGATACCTAGCTTCTAGCACAAGAGCAAACCTTCCACTAACGCCTCAATTTTTGTAATGTTGTTAGTAACCTCCACAATTGGTTTTTCTAATTCGCCACATAAAATGCCATCCCATTTGTGAACTACAAAGCCAATATCATCTATGCCTAGGTTACCCCGAGATGCACCATCAAAGTTTAGTTTATACTATCCAAAATGTGGAGTGTTCCATTTACACAAGCTTCACTTGCCTTTTTACTCTCCTTGCCTCCTTTCCCATATTGAGGTGAGGTGATTAACCCAAACCATTGTTTTGTAATATAGCTATCCCATAGAGTGAAAATTCCCTTAATATGATTCATGTTTCTAAGTCTGTTGTTTAGTGTTTCCATAATACATGCTTCAATCTTGTTTTTTAGGCATTCTACACTCATCTTCTTACCTTAAAAGATTCTCCTATTTCGCTCTTTCCAGAGTTCCCAAACTAAAATGGATGGGGCAATATTCCAAATATGTTGATACAAAATCTTGCGTTGAGCAGTAGGCCATGCCTTTAGATGATCCATTAAGGTGCAAGAGAAGAATGTTTGCCAGTTACGTTTTCTACACATCTATTGCCAACAATTTTTAGCATAGGGACAATTTAGTAATATGTGATCTATTGTTTCTTCCCACTGTTCACATAATGCACATATGGATGGGCCCTCGAAGCCAATTTATTCAACCATTTTATCATTAATATTATTTTTTGTGAAGCAACCCGTAAGAACATGCCTCCTTATGATAGACATTTTTTTAATCCCAACAAAGCTTTAATGGAAGGTTTGATTCTTGCCAATGTTGGGCCTTGATTAAAGAATTAGAACAATCTTTAACCTTGTGAGAACCAGATTTGGATTCTATCCAGATTAATTTATCTAATCTATTTTTTAATTTAATTTTCATATAATTGAGGATTTTCATTCCTGCTCCTCTCTGGTTAGAGGGGTTTCATCTAGGGGTTTCCAGATCCACCCTAGGTTAGCGTCTCCAAGGGGAACATCTATGTAATCTTTAACTATAGACGTCCAAAAAAATTAATATTATTATAAATATTAAATTCCCTTTTATTCATCTAACTATTTAATTAAATTAATTAAATAGTTTCATATATGGTATTTACATATTTTATAAATACTATCCTAATGTATTTTATTTAAATACATTTCCCTCAAAAATCCTCTTTTAATAAATTCATATTCATTAAAATCCCTCCATAAGACTAAAATTCCTCTAAGCTTGATTTAAATAAAAACACTTTATTTAAATCACTTTATCCCTTTCTAAAATCCCACCTCTTGCTAATATCCCTCTAACCTTGATTAAAAAGGTAATTTACCTCTAATCATGTGCACAATCCCCTTTGCCTATTCCAACCTAACCCTCAATCTTAGCCAGTCTTCTCCCTTCCACCTCTTAATATGAACCGTCCATTTCCTTTTCAATTCTATAAAAGAGGCCTTCCTCTCTTGCATTTGAGCATCTCTCATCTTTGTTATTGTTATTATGCTAGAATTGTGCTAGAATTCTCATTGCTAGTTTCATTGCTTTCAAGCTTAAATCATTTAGATGTTACATGCTAGGATCATTTGGTAAAATTAATCTTAGTTTATTTCTTGTTTTTCATTTCAAATCCATGGTAGCTTAATCATTTGGAGAAGTTTGAGACTAGTTGTCCATACTAGTTCTTGAATCCTTCTTCCATCCATCTTTGTTTCTTTTGAATCAAGTATTAAACATTTTCACATGGGGAAGTTCTTGATATTGTGTTTGAGAGAGCACATTCACACCTCCATAAGAGAGAAAATCAAACAAGCCTCTTGGGTGCAACTTGTTTTAGCTCTATCTGATGATATGAGGATAATTTTGTGTTTTCATGCTTGCTTTTTATCT
The DNA here is from genome assembly GCA_018584345.1 of Thuja plicata. NCBI lineage: Eukaryota > Viridiplantae > Streptophyta > Pinopsida > Cupressales > Cupressaceae > Thuja > Thuja plicata. The sequence continues at coordinate 320,429 of MU224433.1, read as the reverse complement.
TATTTGAATCTTTGGATGCTAACCCTCTAATGGTTTTATATTTTTGTGGATGATTGTAGGCTGATATTTTCCTTGTATACATTCTGGCACGCTTGGTGGGACCCACGTCCCTTTAGCATTCTATTCTCTTTTTTTTTTTCATTTCCGTTGGATTTTATAGATCAGCATCCGCGTTTTACACAGAGGCGTCTGCACAAATGCCGATTCATTCTGAACCGCCGTTCGATGTCTACACTTCATGAACTGACGTCTCCAATACAGACTACTTGCTCAAGATTTTGCAACCCTAACCCTTTGTTTATTAAGTTTTATAACATTTTCTGCTTCTTTTTAGTATTTTACCATTCTATTTTTTGGCAGAGAGCCATTTTGCAAGTAGTTATAATGTCAAAATTTAACTTTAAAAAGAATAATCTTGATAAATCATTAGGGAATCTTAAGTTTTAGGGTTTGGAAAATCTTAACATAGGTCTTTCTGTTCGATTTGAAGACTAAGAAAAGGAGAATAATAACTTTCTATTGTGTTTTCTGTGTTTTGTTTGACTTTGCAGATACAACAACTTCTACGCAAATGTTGGTTTGTGTTTTGACGTCTATGCAAATGCCGGTCCAGATCAATCACCATTCGGCATCTGTGCCTCACCAACCAACATCTTCGTTGGTATTGCTTTTTTTGGTATCTTTCTGTATTTGCTAGTATTTTCATTGCATTTTGTCATTTTGGGAAAAACACATAATTAATGTCTGCGCCCTAAACCAACGTTTGCACTCTATTAGTTTTGATTTTTTCATTTGGTAACAACATTTTGAGTGGGTTTGTGCTTATAATGCTTGTCAAAGGCTAATTTTTAGAAACTACTAACTAGTTGTGTTGCAACACCGCTTGTCAAAGAGATCAATTCAAAAGACTACTCACATTTTTCTTGCAGGTTGCCTTATTTAAAATCAACCAAACGATCATGCTTGTTAGAATTTTCTTTGTTTCTTAGGCACATAGATTAACTAGAGGGATCCTTTTGTCTAATTTGAAGCAAGTGTTAGGGGAGTATGCTCTCTTCCTTTTTGGGAAGATAAAAAAACTAGACCCACTTTCTTTGTCTTAAACAATAAAATATTTGGGGAATGGATTAAGCTTGTCTTGTGTGTGTGTGGAAAAAATGATGCTAGATAGGAGGGTATGCTCTTTTCCCCTTGTGGGAAAATTATAAATCTAGACTCCTTTCTATCACCAATCCATTTTCTTTTCAAGTTAAACCTTTAGAGGGTCTGCCAAGGGAGCAATCTCTTGGGAACGACCTAAGTGGGGAACAAGCGAACCCGACTACTTCCGCCCCACTATAATAAAAAATCTTCTTTCAATCTAAAGAGAGAGAGGACATGAATATTTTCTACCTCTAATGCTCCTTCGTTTGTAGGGCCTCATTACCTTAATCTTGGTAAGCAAGAATACACTCGATTGGGCGCTTGTAGGGCCTTCTTGGTATTAATCTTGTTTACAAGACTGCAAGGGGGTACATTCAACTTGTGTAGGGCTGAGAGGTCTGAATCTCGCTTGTGAGACTATACATTTTGGGTTCTTGTAGGGATATACACCTTGATTTTTCTTGCAAAACTATAAGGGGTATTCATGAATGGATGAACTTACTAAACACTAGTTAAAGTAGAAGCCTACCCAATCTACCTCCAAAAGTGTCATAATATTTGTGCAAGGATTGATCCAAGTGGACTTTACCCAGATCACCCAAAGATTTTACACCCAACATATGTATTCCTAGGGGCGTTTAAAGCATGATTGTGGCTTGAGGGAGCTTATGCAATTTGAGCATTGAGTCTCTTTTGAAAACCCACAACGTGCATAGTCTTGGCCAAAGCCAATATCACTTTGTGTGAGACAAAGGAATACTCAGCATGGGAAAAGATTTTGACACTCAGCCAACTTCCTTAGGTAGGCATTTGATTGTTTAACATTGATCAAAGGTTGCACACACTCCCCCTACTCCTCAAGGTTTCTTTATTCTTTGGTGGATTGTTTTTGACATTTGAATGACCATGTTTGACTCAAGGTATACTTAGCATAGTCGTGCTACCTTGATGTATGATTGAAACTTGTTCTTGTCATTGAACAATATAACCAAGATCCTATCAGTAAAAATATACTTTCTAATCACAAACATTTGTTCCTATGGCATGTCAAATCTGGGAATACATAAGAACATCAAGACCTTGTTACCTTCCGTGATCATAGAACAAAAGGAGACTACTCGCAAGGCCAAACAATACCAACATATCCTTGATTACATCAAGAAAGAGATTCATGCATGCATAGAATATGACAAGGTTATCTATAACAACAAGATTACATGTTTCTGAAACAAGTATCACATGAATAACACCTTTGTTAGTTTTGAACAATACGACTAGACGACACATCGCTACATCACCCAGTTGCTCCTCTTCTTATGTCCTTTTTAGCTTGCATATTAGGAACCTCATTTTGATCCTAATCCTTAGGAATTGCATCATCCAACCAACATAGAAAACATCCAATCAAACCCAACATTATCCAATCAGTCAAATCCAAGAAATCCAAAAATCCAAAAAATCAAATCCTGGTGTCACATTCTTTGAGTTGCATAATACCTACATCTTAATCCAAATCCTCCCTTGGATTCATTAGCCAAGAATTGTTTAGGATAGCCCACTTTGTCATTGTAACCTCATCACCTTGAGCAAAAGGTTGGTTCGTATCGACAAATAATCCTATCTTCTGAAGACCATAAGTTTGTCTTAGGTTGACATGATCATCAAACTTATATTAGGGAAAGCAACTCGTAATCCTTTGTTACATCAAGTCATCCTAGGTCCTTAGGATATCCCTTTATCATTTAGCATCATCCCCTAATCCTGCATCCTAGGTTTCTTGCATATGATCCATAGGAAATTGCATTAGCCTCTTGCATTCCTTTAGCAACATTCATTTCATACCACCAGAAACCAGATCCAAGAAGAGGAAAGACATGGGCAACAACTATGCCGCTAGTTTTTCTGATCTGATGATAGATCATAACAACACCATGGTCTCTTTTGACCCTTAGAATCAAGTGCTGAGTGAACATATATGGGCTGAACCTAATGAAACTCCTACTCAAAGTGCCATGGAAGCATTCACGATCCATCCCAGACATGCGAAAATGGTCAGCGCCATCATTGGACATAAAAGTCACACTATTCTTGCTAACTTTCAGCAAGAAGGAATCCAACTGCCATATGGGATTATGCCACTGTGAGTTGGGATATCTTTGAACATCCCAACAGAATTTTCCTGCCCCATGGTGGAAAAAATATTTGATCCACAATTCAGATAATCTCCAGTTGGATCCATTATCCTTCATCACAACATCCACACCAATCCAATCATGTCAAGATCTTGTCCAAAATCATGTTGAAACATCCATTGACTTGAAGGAAGATTGTATCATTCCATCCACTACATCGCAAGTTCCTACCATCCCACTTCCTCTATTACATGATCCATTTATTCCATCAAATCCATCCCATGATCCATTTCCATCCACCCCTTCAAGTCACGATCATGTCATTCTACCTATTCTATCTCAAGATCCACTACCTAATCTAAGTCAAGATCTGAACATCACATGCCCTCAACTTCATGATCCTTTATCACCTCCAATCCAAAATATCCCACCACCATCACTCTATCCCCTTGGTTCACTTACATTCATCAATTGTGGTCCACTTGAAGGAGAAGAAATAAATTTCATGTCCACCATTGACACTCCTCGAAATAATGGACTCATGTCTTGTTCCCTAAGGGAGAATTATCCTATCTTGGATCGAATGCTAAAAAAATGGAATTATCAAGGGAAAGGCTTAGGCCTAAATGAGAAAGGTATACTGGAGCCCATCCATGTTAAAAGACATCCACAATCTTGTGGTCTTGGTTGCACATCTCAAGGCCCTTCATCCAAAAATGTTGGTACAACTAATGCAAAGTCCAAGAATATTATCAAACCCACCATTGCATCTTCCCATCATTACTCCAAAAAATTTAACGCCATCCCTCCTCCTCTGTCATTGCAGCCCAAGACAACATACCACATTCCTCCTTCATCCTCTACATCCATTTTGGGCCCCTATGTCCCAAAATCCACCATTGCATATCCTCCATTTCCCTTTCCAATTATCCATATTTTGTTCATCTTATAACAGATAGGTTCCCATAATTTTTTGGTTCTATAGCCTTTTTCCAAGGGAATTCCTAAATATTTACATGGGAACATGATACTCCTAAGAGTTATTTTGTTTAATTATTTTTTGTGAAAGTCATATTGATCATAAGAGTCAGTCGGTGAAAGGAGTTAATAAAGTCGGTCGGTAAAGAGAAAAGAGACAGTTGGTAAAGAAATTCAAGTTAGTCACCGAGTAGAGACAAGCACCGAGCAGTGATAGTTATTGAGAAAGTTGGTTACCAACTAGTGTTAGTTATCGAGCAGAGGTAGTTATTGAGCTGAGAGAACTATGTTGCCAAGCAAGAACAAATCATGTTACCGATTATCACAAAGTCGACATAACTATTCAATGCAGATACATTGAACCTAGACATGGAGCAAATAATTTTTTACAAAATCCAAGGTGAGACTGAGCATTAGTTAGGACATTGGGATTGAAAATACATGATTTCACATGATCACGAGGCAGATACACTAATGAAAAATAAGAGGAATAATGCATTGGAAATATAACCAACCTTGCGCCGCTTAACCTCCACCTTTGAAGGGGAAAGACCTATAAATTTTCCACCGCCTAAACATCATATAAAAGTTCAAAGTGTGAATAATAGAATGAGTGTGTGAGAGAGTGAGATAGAGAGTATGAGACAATCATAGAGAAATAGTAGCACTGAGTATAGAGAAGTTATAGAAGAACAATGAAAATGATTAATTTTGATGTTATCGAGTGCAGTATGAGGTAATAAAATCATTGAGCATAGAGAGTCTGAATAACATTTGATTGATGCATTTTCACAGACATTTTGTATTGAGTTTTATTGTATTGAGAGGAGCATAAATCCCACTATTGGGTAGGCCCTAATAGGTCTCATTTTTAAAATCTTTTAATAGGGTACATCACTTAGATTAGAGATTGTAAAATCCTTTAACAAGGTAGACTATATAAGTCTTTTTGTACTCCTAATAGGCTAAGCTATCAGAAGTAGCTAAATATTGTAGCTCTAACCGAGCAACCTTTTTACTGTAGTAGTGAAGGATTGTGGGTGTCATCCCCACCGTAGTCTTTTCCTCCAACCAAGGACTTCTGCATGACCAAAAATCATGGTGTCATGAGATATGTTTTTATGCTTTGAGTTATATGCTTTATAATGTTTATCTGCAATGTATTCAGTTCGGTAAATGTTAAGAGTAGATCTTAATTTTTTTTGTAGTACTCATTCACCTCTCCCCTCTTAGTACTTATCTTTCCATAGTTAACCAAACAATTGGTATCAGATCCCGGACTCTTGAAATAAGGGTTTATCTACCTAAGAGTAAAATATCATAACCATGGAAATTTATAGGCAAGCTAAGAAGATTGAGAGTCTTAAGTTTGAATTGGAAAGTGCACAAGAGGTGATGAATGATCTAAGAAGAAAATTGGAAAAATCACTAAGGGTGAAAAATCACTTATGTAATGAATTGAATTCCTCACAAGAACATGTTGATATACTTGAGACTGCATCCAAAGGAAGTTTAAATGATGAATCAGATACAACTATTGTAGACTTGATGGAAAATAGTGATGCACTTACCAAGCAGTTGAACCTGATAAAGAAAAATCAGGAAGCACAAGGTATTAGAATGGGTGAGATACTTGAATTAAAAGGAAAAGATGAAGATGCACAGAGGATGGTAGAAGAAGACAAAAGGTAAGTTGAGACAAGACTAACTAAAAAAGACAATGAGATCATGAGAATGACACAAACACACTATGCTATCACCGATCAACTAGTGAATGCAAATCAAGAGATAACCAAAAAGGAGTTCGAGAACCAAACACAAAATAGTGAAGTTGAAAGATTGAAATAGGGAACTGAAAGCAGAAAAGGAAGCCAATGAAGTGCTAAAACAAAGTGAAGAAGCATTAAGGACATTGGAAAAACAAATTAGAGGTCAAAAACAACCGAAAGATAATACTGGACATGGATTCACTAAAAATAATGTTATGCCCTGCATACCCGTCCCTACATTTTGTGTGCAAAATGTTGGGTCCCCTTTTTTGCTTTTGGCTCTTGCCTTGTTTTCTTTTGTTTTCCTTATTTTGCCTCTGGAATTTTCTTCTGTGAAGTTTGTTTTTCCTTTTTGTTTTTGTCTTCTTGTGTCTCTGGGACCCGGTCCCAGAGTTTGTTTGTTCTTTCCCGAGCCGGATTCTGGGATTATCTGCCATTATGTCTTCTTTCGTGAGAAGGTATGGTTGCATAGAATCCCTGGGCCTAGAGACCAGAGGTTTTCCTATTCTAGGGTTTATAGAAAGGAATGCAACCTATTTTTACCCTAAGGGTATAAATGGGAGTTACCTGTCATTTTCACAGCTACCGCAATTAAAACACTTAGAGCTCAGAGAAATTAAGGTGATTAAGGGGATTAAGTAGCAAGATGCTCCCTATGCTTAGTGGCTAATTGAACATTTATTTTTGGTGTTTGCTGGTGACCATTCAAAGGTGGACCTATTACAAAGCATTTTTAGTCTCTGTCTTCTCTGCCTCTTTCGCATTTCCAGGTTGATTGTCATTTTTGTCCCTCTGCTTTTCTATTTTTCTCTTCGTTGCTGTGGTTTTCACTTTGTTTGTTTTCTTTGCTTTCATTTTTTTCTTGTTTTCACTTTCTATTTTTGTTCCTGGCTTGCCTCCTGTTGGTGGGTTGGCCCTGCCTGAGGGTTGTCCGCCCTCTACGCAATTGTAATCTAGTGTAAATATCGTACATTGTCATAGGTTTAGCTTGTAGTGCTTTTGTAAGGTCTATACATAGTGTAAATATCCTATAAATGGTGTATATACACCTTAGCTCTCTATATTTTAGTGTGTATACCTCCTATGTATCCTTCTATTCTTGACGAGCTCATCGCGCTCCTTCGTTTCTTGAATCATTCTGTCGAGCTCGTTGAAAGGGAGTTGCCACGGTTTGAACTCGACACCTCATTGGGTCGAGCCATGGTGGCTTTCTCTCTCATATGTTTTTGTTATATTTTAATTTCCCATGAGTGGGCATTCAAACCCCATCCCATCTGGCATTCAATTTCCCTCGCATCGGCCCACTTGTCATCATTAATGTCATTTACACCACCTTTCATGTGGCCATGTGACATCCCATGTCAGCCCAGTACGGCTTCCTCTTAGTCACATCAATGCGGTAACAACTAGATCTTATGGACTCCGGGTGCCGAGGCCCCCTGAGTTCCCATTCCATCTTTTCAATTTGGCTCAAATACCCCCGGAACCCCTGGGTGTTCATCAGAATCTAACTCATGTTTATACTCTGGGATTTTTATATATGCTAACACTTTTTGGAGAGATGCGGCATGGTGATGATTCCCCCAGAATAAACAAAGTTATTATTATATCATGTGCTAACAATTCTCTGGTCTTACAGGTTGTAGATTGTGTGATCAAAGATGTCTGAGGTGATCACTCCTCCTAATAGCCCAGAGCTACCTACTACCTCCACTAGGGCGACCACAAAAACCAAGGCCAAAAATATGCTGGCTAAGTTACCATTGACCTCCAAGTACCCAAAGGAGGGTGTTCTTGTGGGGTCCAAGGTGGACTCCAAAGTATAGGAAATAACAGACATAGAGCCTGGACTTTGGGATAAAATGTAGGGCTTAATTCAAGCCATATACCGATTGAAGGCTGATGGGGACAATATGGCCACTCACTTGGCCGCTTCTGGCATTATAAAGCCTGCAAACTTTCCTTGTTCGATGTAATCACCAGAATTAATACTTCAACTGGCAACACTATACAATGCACCCACTCAGACTGTTCTACTCGCTTATCCCCGATCATTACAATACCCAGCAACCATTGCCAATCTGGATGCAACAACTTTCGCCTCAGGGTTGTGGATTACTCAATTCCAGGGGTCCATCATCTTCAACCGAGCCAAGTCATCACAAGAGTTCAAGGAATTTTCTCTCGTCTCCCGACAATACCTTAACACTCAGTGGCTGAAGTCCCCAAAGCGGGACCATAAAAGGATGAAGTTGGAAATTTCCCATGGGGATTTCAAGGAGCCTATTCAAGCAGGCATTATATTTCGATGCTAGATCTTCGAATTAACCCATGCCCAGGATTTCTCGGCATGGATGTACTACTTTCTTTACTGCATCACCATCTGTAGCTGAACTTTCAACTGGGTAGCCATCATAGCCAATCATGTGGACACGCAGCTGAAGGGCATCATCTAGAGTTCCAAGTTCTATATGAAATCTTATGTACTATGGGAACTGGACCAACAAAGACTGACCTTTCTAGGTTTGGGAATAGTTGGTGAACTTGGAAATGGGCCGGGCCAATTAACACCATGGGATCATTATCCCCAAGTACAATGGGAACTCAGTTTCCTAAATTTTTGTTGGGTAAATGATGCTTTCATTTACCATAATATCCTAACACTTACCCACGACTCTGGGTAATGATTATCGTAGGAGGCAATGAACTTGGTCAGTACTTATGGCCATTATTTTATTCAGTTTCAACACCAAACCTACATTCGAGTGACTGGTTTCTCTTAGAAAACCTATCTTCTTCCCTGGTATTGTGGGGATAGAATTGTTCTTTTGGAGTTCTGCAAACATATCCTATACATGCATGCCTTCTTCACATTGAAGAAGGTCATCAATGTCCCATTTTTGGTTTCGTGTGGAAATTATACCTGCAACCTTGATACAGCAAGGGAGGAAGATAGTGAGTTGAAAAGCCTAAGACTGGTGGAATTCCACCATGCCAGAAAAAATTATGATCCTCTAGTCAAGATTGCCTTGGTACTTCCCTGGGTATCCCTGCTGCACAAGAAAGATATTGAAGACTTTTGGGTGGATTGTTAGGAAAGTTTCAACCTCTGGGCCCATCAACATTCATGGATGTCAAAGGGGCTCATGAAGGTGCTTGACCTTTGGACTTTTTTGAAGGGATTTTTTGATGATGGGACATTAGAAGACCCAACATACAAAGGGTAGGGATTAGACAAGTTGGATCTCTCTTTGGTGGATTGGGCCACCCCGGAAGACTTGACAATTGAGTGAGTATGCCACCCAATTTTGGAGGCCAGTCATAAGTATTTTGCCTGAGTGTGTCCCAAAAGCACCCAGAAGGGATTGATTATTCGAAGGTCCACTTCAGCTTCTGCTGTTACCGTCGAACCTAGCACAAGTGAGGGGAAATAAAAAGAGGGCACCCCGACTAAGGTACCTCCCCAAGGCCCCACCCCCCTAATGGTACAAATACAACAACAAATGGAGTTAGCAAGGTTGGCCAGCCAACAGATAAGCACATAGATATCCTCCAGTCTCCTTGTAACTCCAATGGCATCTACTTGCCTTGTGGGATCTCTATCATTTTCTATGACGATGAGCAGATAGACTTTCGCCAAGGTAGAGTCTACGAGTATTTTGGAGACTGGGGTCCCACTACTGAGAAAGAAGAAGAAAAAGATGACCCCCACCCCAAGCACAACCGCTAGACCCGGTATGCCAGATGCGTCTCCAGCTGACATCAGTTTGGATTCCCTTGAACTTGAAGAGATCCCTGATAGCCCTCCCCCACATGATGATTTTGATGATGTGTTTGGGGCGGATGAACTCATGAATTTGCATGAGGATATTGGTCACGCGGTTGAAGAGATTGCTGCTCAAGATAAAGGAGAGATCCCCGCAGAAAAGGAATTCCCAAAAGAAGAAGCTGCTGAAGAGAAGGAGGTCTGGGAAGGGACATAAAGGGAGCCTGAGTAGGAGAAAACTTCGGTCCAAGAGACCGAGGATGAACCAAGGCAAAGCACAGACGAGAAACCATTGGCTGAGGAGCCTGGACCCACGGGATCAACCGTACCCCATATCATCACGCTCCAAGTGCCTTTGGTAACTCTGGGTAACCAAGAACCTTAGAGAACATTTGGTGAAGTAGTAAAAGTGGCCGCATTGTTAAATTTTGGCCAAATACCTCACCCACCTTTGGAGGACATTCCAATGGAGGAAAATGTTCCAGTAGATGAGGCCAATGAGGCTGAAGAACAACAACAACAGAATGCCCAAGAGGTTGCAGAAAATGTAAATGTCAGATCAACTAATACTGGGAGGGATGAGGAAGTCCCTGAAGATACAGGTAATATTGATGCCAGAGAAGAAGTTCCAGACATCACAATAGAGGACGCCAAATGGTGGAGAATATGAAAGCCTCTATAGAGCAGGAACAGGAATAGGAAAGAGAAAAAGAGCCCGACAATACTGTATATTCTGGGAATGCGCCACCTAATTCTGAAAGGAATCCTGATGCACAAGTCCTAACTGCAAAGCTACCCAAATGGCTAGTGGAATCAAGAAAAAGAAAGGCCCCGACGGTCGCATCAGGTGTTCCGCTCTCCTTGGCTGAGATTATGGCTCAAAATGCAGAGGCTTAGAAGCCTAAGAAGGAACGGGTAGTTCATACCCTCCAGACTGGTCCCACAGGAAGCATGGTTGTGAAAATCGCAACACCTCCTCTAGATGCAGATACAATGGAAATAAGGCCCGAAGATTACAACATCACAGAAGTAGCACTGGGGAGAAGAGACAAGCAGGGTGAATTGAACCTGCTGAGAGAGGCCACCAAAGCAGTAGAAGCCCAGTATGTCAAACATGGCCAAAAGTTGAAGGAGGAAAGAGGGACCAATGCTAATCTCCTCGCACTTTTGGAAGAACTTACACAACCTTTGGCTGAGATCCACCTGGAAGCCTCTTCCTCCGGATTGCCGCTTGCACAGGGCGACGTAGTTTCTCTCCGGTCCATGAAGAAGAATGCGGAAGCTGTGGATGGTTGGGCCACCGAGTAGATAGCCACCATAAGAAAATTTCTAGTGGCATCCCTCCTAGATCTTTATCAGGTCAACATCCTTATTTGTCAGGCAAATTGCTCCACTCTCATATGGGAGCAAGACTTAGAGAAATATGAAAAGTGGAAGGCCAGGCTGGAAGAAATTCGTAACATTGGAGAAGAAGCCGCCACGAAGGCAGGAATTTTGGGAGAAGAATCATATGATTCCCTCCAGGCCTAGTACTCTAGAATTGGCCTCAAAATCAACGTATGCAAGGAACTGGCTAAGGCCTTGAAAGAAAAGGTGACCACAGCCCAATATACCTTGGGCCTATTTTAGGCACTTCTGGTTGGAGTATCATAGGTTGATCCCTTCACCACTGGGACGTGCACCCCGGAGGACTATGTCCTTAGTAAATTTGATGAACGGATGGAATCCCTATATCTGGTTGACAGAGATTTTGACTAGGGTAGGTTATCAAGATTATCCAAGATGATGATCTGGGCACATGATGCCGTAAAGATGGTGGATGAATTCTGAAATGGAGCTGGAGATGTTGAGGAAAAATTGAAGGCTATTCGTAGTCGATGGGATAGTATTAAAGACATAGACAAAGAAGGCGTAAGCCAAGTATTTGAGGCATTCAAAAATAGTAAGGAACAATGAAGTTCTCTAGAGTCCAGAGAATTTTGTCAACCATGTACCAGTTGTATTCTTCTTTGGGGACGCAAGCTTCTAGATCCTGGAATTCTAGATCCAATATTCTTGAATTCTTTAAAGTGGCCCGCGTCCTGGTTCCCAAAGCCAACCGGTCACTTTCAGAGCAGTTAATAAGGATGTCAGAAGGTGGGTGACTCCAGCAAGGCACGTCGGCTCGACAAGAAGGTTTTGACAGGTGGTCTCCACAAGACGCTGCTCCAACATAACACCTGGTACATCAGAGATAGGGAGCCACTTTTTCATTAATGAGGCATGTAGCCTCGATCCACGGGGGATTGAATTTCTTCTTTTCTCCCTCTAACTCTCTTCTCGAGGCTGATTCTTCTACTCTGCATTTCTTGTCTTATTCTTCTGACATGTCAGACCTTTTCCATCTCAAGGTCTTTGTAGCATGGTGCAGGTAGTATCGGCCACTGGGAGTTGTATTATATTGTTTAAAGTATAAAGTAGGCTAGGTTAAGATTAGGGAAAACTGGTGTATAAATAATAAGTCTGACCTCATTCCAAAGGTCAGTGAAATTGATGAGTTTGTAGTCCATAGCTATAGCACTTTTAGTTTCGCAGTTCTTAGTTGTAGAGCTCAATGCTCCTTAGTTTTAGAAGCTTTTAGTAGTTAAATGCTCCCCTGGAGCCACCATTATTGTACGCACCAGTGCTGGATGGAATCATGTTAATGAAGAAGGAAGGATTCTCTCAATGATGTTGTTAGCATTCAGATCTCTGAATTAATGCTCTTCTTTGTGTTGTATGTTCTTTATGTCCCTTGCTCTAGTCGTTAAGTAGATTAACGAATTTCTTTTTCCTCGCTATTGGATAAGTATGAATTGTTGGTTCTATGTTTATTCAGTCTTTAGTGTAGCACGTTAGAGCATGGTTGATGTTTTGGATGTTTGGTATAAACTATAAGTAGATGGTATTTCTAACCCTGATGTATCTTTTAAAGTTATTTGGTAATTAGAGAATGCTTGCAGGGAGCCTCACTTACCTAAATCCCTGGAGTAGATGAGTTGAGATAACCAGCTATCCCCCAAACAAAATAGTCACACTACCAATAGAGCCCCCACACTGTCGAGACCCGACTCTCAGGTGCTTGAAGGCTCAGAGAATCTCATTTCTCTAGATAACCTTTACAGTTAAAGTTGGTCGGTACCCTGGTACCCGGTGACAACTTACATCTGTTGGCAGATCCGGTCACAAAGACCTGTAAATAGAAACTGGCACTAGAAGGAGGGCATGAGCTCGTCCCCTTCCAAAGACTTAGACTTTACACCACCTGAGGGTTCCCCGAGCCATAGTTTTAGGAATCAGACCTTCTGTGGGATTGGATCATTTTCACCCGCAAGATTTGAAATAATCCTTAGATCAGCCCCCAACCCTGGAAGGTTGTTGAACTTGAGCTTCCCACTCAAAGTAAATGGACCTTGAAAGCCAAGCTAGCTACCATTGTCTGAGGATCTAGCACATCCCATAACACCCAACTCTCCTAGACTATCCCAGGGAATAACTCTCAATCTATTTGGAACCCAACACCCCTGATAGCTACGTATTTTGGAAACACCGGGTCCTTGATTGGATAGTTTCCAGGTGTTACTCACGATCTTCCTTCGCACCCAGAGAAGATCTATCCCCAATATGAGCATCTGGGCTCACGAACTGTAGAAGAGCATCTATAGGAATACAAATATGCCATGAATTGACACCGGTTCCAACATGAAAATGTTGCAACCTAGATGTTCCCTCTATCCCTGGGACAGAACAAGCTAAACTGGTACCTCAACCTGCCCACCAACTAAATCAAAAAATAGCAAGAGATGGAGGACGCATTCTTTGTGGCCTTCCATGTACATGTGGACCCAGCATGGTCCCACAGCCAGTTCATCTCCATTAGGAAGGAACTGAATGAACCCCTTGCAGCATTTAACCATCGGTTCTAATGCGCCTTGAAGTGGTGCATGGGTCCCTTCATCCCATCCACTGATGTAACCATCTAGACTTACCTGAATGTGATAGGCCCTTTTGTTGCTACTCTCCTTTAGAGAAATACAACCCCTGGTGACAGGGATACTTTGGAAAAGGTTTACAACCTAGCCTTGGAGTTGTCCCGCAGTTTGAACAAAGCCCCAGGCGGGATTGTGCAGAACTTACCTTACAGCATGATACCTAGAAGAACTTCCTACACTGGGGGATATAGCCCCAATCAGGAAATGGGTGCCCCTACAATGGCCATGACCCCACCACCACTGATAGACCAGCAAGCCTGGTACATATACCCATCTCAAGCTTAGGCAACACCGGGTCTAGAATCCTTTTCCTGGAACCAGCTACAACAAATGCAAAAACCATAGACACAACCTTTTAGAGTGCCTTTCTTTTAGTCATCCGCGGCTGGAGGATTGCCACCCTCGACTCTGGTGAATGCTATCACTTTCCCCGGGAATCAACAACAACAACCATCACATTATGACATGAATACCTAGCTAACCGCCGAGGTCAAATCCCTCCAGCGATTATTTTCCTCACTGACTGTGGACACGGGACAACTGAAGGTGGGGTCCTTTGCACTCCACAACTCCAATTCCTAGAGAGGGAACATGTTCTCCAGCCAACAAAATACCTATTCTGGAGGAAGAAACTAAAACAACAAGCCTCAGCCCAACCAACAACAATGGAACTACAATGCCAATACTGGAGGTCCTCCTCCTAACCAAAACACTAATCAGGGTAGCATTGGACCCAGCCATTCTGCATAGTTTGCAGACTTCTACCCGATGACTAACTAGTGTAGATTGCACAACATCGACTCTCATTCTAAGGTGAAATGTTCCACCCTGGAGAAGGTCATCTTGATCTCCTAGTCAGATATGCAACAATCTATTGATCCACCACCCCCAAAAACCTCTGCACAAGAGCCCACTCATAGTGCCTTCACTTATGAGACCATCTTCTTTGGAATAGACAAGGGAGATGAAGAAGATCCCAATTTGCAAGGGTTTTGTTGGTGCCCAAAAATGCTGAATTGGATTTCCTATGGACTTGCCAATCCAATGTTTGGAAAACCAATTGTTTTTGGCCAACTAACGGGAATGATCGATTATGATCCTCTTCCCCTACACTTCTAGCTCTGCAAGACCAAGACGGGTGAACCTTTACCTTAACCACTATCTACTAGTTTAAGGCATTTTATAGAAGATAACTTGTGTACAGAATTCAACCGATCTCTCAAGATGGCAAGTAGGCTTGAATAAATCAAATTGCAAGCAATATATCATAAACTGTAAACTAAAATACTTTGAGTAATTGAAAGAATGTTTAGTAAATATGTATGTAAATTGAAATAAAA
>MU224433.1:269507-301686 GCA_018584345.1 Thuja plicata | reverse complement strand
TACATCCATGTCCATGTTATACATGTTGATTAAAAACTATCCAAATATGTGAAATTGTATTATATTGTATTTTCTTCTCTTTACATTTTACATTATGTATATATATGTGTTTGAGTGGCTTTCACACGTCTTTAAGGTGAAAAGACACAACCCTTATTACAAAATATTTTGAAAAAATAATAAACTAACTAAAAAATAACTACCTAACTTTCAGATTTGGCTTTGGTCGAAAATCCAAAACACATTGTGAAAAGCTAAGATTTCTACTGGTGATAGGAAATTTGATTTCCTGAACTGGGTCGGTTTTAGATTTTTAAAATTCGACCATCTTCAGCCTCTGTTGGCATCATCTTTGTAGTAGGTTGAAATTTCAGCATTTTCTGAAGGCTTCGATTAGTTAATTCTATTTATTTGTGTCATAAAGCTTCCTTCATTTAATTTTTTAGTACGAATAAATTTCTTCTTGATAATATATTAGGACTTCTAAATTCTCAAAATTTAGGGTACCACCAGGTTCTTTGATGAATCTATTCCGGCCTTTGAGGCCAATGCCTTCACCAACCCACGAACTCCCTACAACACTCAGATTCAGGCTGGTAAAGGACCAATTTATACGCCCATGATTCCCAAAGACACCCCTCCCCAGGACAACATGACTGATTGATCCATCCCTCCAAAAGGCCCTGGCTCTAATCAAGCTAAGGACTCGGCCGAGGGAAGCCACCAATTCCCAGGGGGGAGGTTTGACATCACGAAGGCGCTAGAGAGAACTACCACCTCCATGACCTTGATGGAGGTTTTGCTGAACTATCCCAAGCAGAAGAAGTCTCTTTTGAGGCTCTTGGGAAATCTGGAAGCCGTCAGTCACCCACCCAAGATTGTCAATTTTGATGATGCCAATGTAGTTGTCTTCTAGGGAAACATTAAGTATCCTCCCTTCCTACTTGGGCTGAACATACAAGGGAAAAATATACATAATTTCCTGGTAGATTCTGGGGCTTCGGGAAACATCATGCCTTTATCCATATGCCAGAAGCTTGGATTCCACCCCACCCCATCTAACGGTGCAGTAATCTAGCTGGATAAAAATGCTATAAAAATGGTGGGTGAGCTGAAAAACATCTAGATTTAGCTCATCCAAGACCCCAGGATAGTCAGTTTAGTTGACATCCAAGTGGTGGACATCCCAGAGACCTATGGGATGTTGCTAAGTTGCAATTGGTCTAAGTCCCTTAATGGGTATTTCTCCACTGACTTCTCCCACTTGTGGCTCTCCTGGGAGGGAGAATCTAACCAGATCTAGGTAGAAAGTGAGCCCTGGATGAAATAGGCCCTCACCGATGTCGTGAGGGTAAACAAAGTCCTCTTCTCTGAGACTTCCCCAGGGGTGTACTGACCCCTAGAAATCTTTACCTTTGATTTCACCCACGAGGAAGATCCCATAGTTTCCCAAAGAACCCATGACCTGGATGAAAAACTAAGGGGTGAGGTTGACTCACAAGGGAGCATAGAAATCCGTGCTACACTCTTGTCCGGTACCTGGTGTTGGGTGTATTATGAGAAACATTTAGAATTAGAGTGTGAGCCTTGCCTCTCTGCTACTACCTGACACATCAATACCCTTTGGAGAGAGAAACGTAAAGAAAGCATGCCTGGGCCCAGTGAGTCCCTTAGCAGCACCCCTATGGTTCTGCTAGTCCATGCATCTCAATTTCAGATCTCTCTAGAGGAAAATATCACCCATGTGTTATCAGAGTCGAAGGAAACTACTCCCCACAACCCCAAAAATAATCCAAAGACCACTTCATCTTCCCAGCCCCAGACAACGAATAATGCCTTGTGGACTTTAAAGTTTGACAGGTCCTAGTCTAAACAAGGCTGTGGAGCCGAAGTGGAATTGATCAACCCATGGGGAAAATCCTTCCTTGCATCTTACAGGCTACAGTTCAACTGTATGAATAATGTCACAGAGTACGAGGCCCAGGTCCTTGGACTCCTATTTTCACTAAGGAAAGGAATCACTCGCCTCTGGGCCCTGGGTGATTTAGAGTTGATCATTAAGAAAGTCCAGAGTCAATACACCTGTCACGACAAAAGGATGGACGCATATCGCAACCGGGCATCAAGCCTGATTGAAGATTTTGATGCCTTTGGCATTAAACCTATTCCCTGGAAGATAAATTATGTCCCAAATTCTCTTGCCGTATCCACCAGGACTCTAGAGCCAATGGCTAGCTCCCAACTCTGAAAATTTTCTGTTGAGACAATCCCCACCTCGTCCATACCAGACAATGTCACCCATTTTCAAGTTTTTGAAGATGATCAACATGTTCTAGCCTTTATGGCCAATGTTGGTGTCTTTGAGGACCAGATAGTGGAGGAGAGAGATCACGATGATACTGGACCGAGTGATGAAGATGACGGGATCATGGACCTACCAACCAACACCATCCCTAAGGGGATGGTCACACTGGAATGGATCTTCAACTTGGACCCTCGAGGATGGGAAAATATATCATCCTCCTCTGAGAGGGGTTAATTTGAGAAAGTCAACATCGGCCAGCCCGGTGAAGAGAAAATGATACACATTGGCACTTGCTTCTCCCTAGAGGAGAAGGAGAAGATTCTCACTATTCTCTAAGAATACATTGATGTAATTGCGTGGGGGTATGAGGACTTGAAAACCTATGATACATCCATTATGACTCATACTATCCTACTTAAATATGATGCTATGCCTTTTCGACAAAAGCAATGATCGGTCAACCCACTGATCGAGCCTCTGATTCATCAAGAGGTTCAAAAAATACTGTTAGCCCGGATCATCTTTCTAATCCACCATACTACATGGGTTGCCAACCCTGTCCCTATACAGAAGGAAAGTGGTGAGATTTGCCTTTGCATGGATTTCTTAAATTTAAACAAATCCTCCAAGAAAGATAATCACCCTCTCCCCTCATTGGATGAGGTATTTCAAATCATGAATGGATCACAAATGATGTCCTTCTTGGATGGGTACTCTGGGTATAACCAAGTCATGGTTAAATATGAGGATAGAGATAAAACAATGTTTACCACCAAGTGGGAGATGTTCACATACTGGAGAATGCCCTTTGGCCTAATCAACGCATGGGCCACATTTCAGAAGGCTATGGACATTGCATTCAAGGGCCCAGTGAACTGATGTATAATCATGTACATGGATGATTTGACCATCTTTTCCTAGGACAGGCATGATCATTCCGCCCACCTCGCCCAAATTTGCAAGAGATATCGTCGGTATGGAATATACCTCAACCCTAAGAAATGTATATTCAGGGTCACTAAAGGGAAGCTTCTCAGGCATATTATCTTTGAAAAGGGTATATCCATCGACCCTGAGAGAGTTGAAGCACTTTTGAATCTATAGATGCCCGACAACAAGAAGGAAATGAGATCTTTCTTTGGGAAGATCAATTTTGTCCGGTAGTTCATCACCAAATTCATCGAGATTGTAAAGCCACTCAATGAAATGATGAAGAAAGATACTCAGATTGAGTGGAGTCTGAAAGCAAAGTCGGGCATTCACCCAAATTAAGTAGATAATCATGGAGGCACTAGTCTTGGCTAGTCCGGACTATTCCCTCCCTTTTTACATATACTCCTTTGCCTCGCCGCATTCTGTCGCAGCAGTATTGACCTAGAAAGTTGAAGGGGTAGAAATACCAATAGCTTTCATGAGCTCCCACTTCAAAATTTCTGAAGTCTGGTATTCACCTTTGGAAAAATAGGCCTTTGCTCTTGTCTACGTTGTGAAGAAATTCTAGCACTATATTCTCTGAAGCAAAGTGCATGCAATCATCCTGGACCAAGCTATTAAGTCTTTGCTCATGCAGAGTGAATTGGGTGAAAGACGGGGGAAATGGATGGCAATCCTCCAAGAGTATGACCTAGAAATGCAACCCATGAAGATAGTCCGAGGCCAGGGACTATGTAGAGTGATGGCACAAGGAACTCCTGAGATTGAATGCCAAACTTATGCCGTGGAGTCCATCACTCAAGATCCGTGGTATACCGACCTTGTATACTTATTGTTAAATAATAGGTGCCCAGAGGGGCTACCCCCAAACAAACGTCATGCACTGCAGATGAAAAGCACACACTTCATGATAAAAAATGGCATGCTTTTTTGCAGGAATTATGAAGGGGTGTACCTCTGGTGTATAGACAGGGACCAGGCTGCAAAAATGATTAAAGAATTTCATGGATAGTTTGGGACCGGGCATGGCTCAGTTGATGCCACTACCCAAAAAATCCTTCGGGCCAGATACTATTGGCCCTATATCTTCAAATATGTCTACACTCACATTAGGAGATGTCATACTTGCCAAACAACAGCACATCGTGAGCGAACCCGGCCATGCCTTTGCAGCCAGTCTTTGAAGCCAGACCCTTCACCTAGTGGGAATTTAATTTTATAGGGGAAAACAATCCTAACTCATCTGCCAACCACCAGTATATTTTGAATGCTACTGATTATTACACTCAGTGGTCTGAAGCGATCCCTTGTAAAAACAACACGGCAGATGTAGTCATAAAATTCTTGGAAGAAAAAATCACCACAAGATTTGGAATGCCCTTTGCTATAGTATGTGACAATGGTCTGACGTTTTCTTTGGCATGATTACTTGAATGGACCTATGATAGAAAGATCACTCTGAGGTTCTCCAACAACTATTACCCTCAGGAGAATGGTGTTTCTGAATCAACCAACAAAAACCTACTTGAGGTGATCAAACATCTGTTAGAACAAAACCCCCAAGACTGGAACCAAAAGCTTAGATTCTCTCTCTGGACAAATCATATTTGAATAAAGGTAGCCTTGGGGACATTCCCATTCCATCTGATTTATGGCCAGAATCCAGTGTTCCCCATTTTTACAAATCTTGGTTTTACAGTTCATGTAGGAATTTAGAAATCGGGACAACATCATGGAGGTTCAGCTCCTAAATCTGGTGTGGATGGAAGAACAAAGAGATGCAACCCTTGAACATCTCACGTGTCACCAAGTAGTGGTAAAATGATGGTTTGACAGAAGAGCCTAGTATAAGGTCTTTCAGATTTCAGACTTGGTCCTCCTGTGGGACAAGGCTCAGGAGAAGAAGGGAAAGCATACTAAATTTCAATGGATCTGGCTGGGACCATATTTGATATTTGAGATCTGTGGGGCAAACACCTATCACCTCAACACCATGACCAGAGAAGCCATCCCATTGCATGTCAATGGGCAGTTTCTCAAGCACTATTTTGAGTAAGGTTACACAGTAAGTGTATGCCTCCTCTTCGTGATTCGTGGTTCCCAAGCTTTCCAAAGGTGAGGGTTAGTAGAAAATGTTTCACAAATGATATAAATCAAGTACACAATAACTACTAAAATGAATAACTTGAAACGTAACCAATAAAATGTAAAAGCACAAGAAAGGAAACCAAATAAATGCAAACCTTGAAGCACTTGAAGCTTCTATTATCTCTCTCTACTCCTTTTGAAACGCTGTTCTTGATGCTCAGTATTGGTATGGGCAGCGTCTGTGACTTGAGAAGTGTTGAGAATTTGCTAATTGAAATGAGTGTGTGATCACAAGATGGCTTGAATGCTAGAACCAAACTGACATAGTAATGGCGCACGAGAGCTTGAAATCATGGATCCTTGAAATGGTTATGAAGGGTTTATTATATAGGAATTGGGGATGAAATGAACAGTTGAGATCAATCCCAGAGACAGGGAGATGAACGGTTGAGATCAAAGGGAACTGGAGAAGCCATCAGTAAACTCCACCTCTTCAATTGGCAAAGAGGAGACATAGTTTGGTTGACTGAAGAGCTAATTGTGAGTTACCTTTTTGAACTGAAGAGGTGGGTGAAGTTACCCATGTGGACTGGAGAGGTGGGTGAAGTTACCCATGTGGACTGGAGAGATGGGTGGAGTAACCCATGTGATCTGATTGGAGTTATCTCTTTGAAGATAAATGAATATTTAATTCATTTATTTAATTTAAAGTTTTCAACATGTGAGATAATTGAATTCTTTTTGATTTAGAATTACTTTATTGAATGAAATTAAATTAATTAAATTGGAAGAATTTAATTAGTAAGTTTAAATATTTGAATTTAAACTATAGAAAATTGAGTTTAATTAATTAATTAATGGTAATTAATCAATTAAGGTTAATTAATTAAATAAAATTAATTATTTAATTAATTTTGGGAATTTGATTAGATGATTTGGGGAATAAATTTAGAGGAAAATAGATGATTAATTAATGATTAAAAACCATTAATTAATAGATGAAAAATTAGTGTTTTTAGTGTAAAGTCGCAAGCCTGTCCATTTTTGGGTGTCTACATTTGCCCCTCTTTGATGCGAAGTGACTTGTTGCAGTGTGTCAAAGAATTTTCAGATTTGATCCTGCCCCAGCTCTCCCCAGTGATAGCAAGTGGACTATATGCCCTCTCAACAAATTAAGCATAGAAAATGCATCAGATGAGCATAAATTTGTTGAAAAAGTGAATCATTATATGATGATGATGAATGTATTCCTATGTTAGTTATGATGTTATTGATGATGGATGCATTGATTATATGATCTACTATGCTCATGTTTTTTATTTTATTTTTTATGCAATAAATGAATGCATTCTACTATGCACAAAATATCTAAGTAATGCATGTGTTAGTTAGAAGGAAGTTAATTTGGAATGTGATCTCTGGGATTGATTGATAGATATGGAATGATAGAAAGGAAATTTTGAGTTTTTTGATAGATATGAATTGATAGAAAGGATGAGTGTCCCAAGTCGCTGCCCTTATTTCCAATATTTGTCATCATTGCATCTTTTTTTTTTTTTTTGAAATTCTGAAGAGCGTCCAATGCATCCAGATCACATACCACCTGGATACCGCCATGACCTCTTGATAAGCGGAAGGAGTATAGAGATTGAATAGAAATAGAACCTAGTGCACCCCAAATATTGACCATCTGGGTTTAGCTATGTTTGCTATTTGAAAAGAAAGAGAGCCAAAAGCACCCAGATATTGACCATCTAGATACCGCTTTGTACTCTGAATTAACTAAAGCAAAGAAACCAAGATAGAACTCCTATGCACCCAGAGTCCATCTGGATAACACCACGAGCTCTTGATTTATGAAAGGGAAATCCAAGCAAACAAGATAGAACTCCTACACCCCTAGAGTCCATCTGGATAGCATCGTGAGATCTTGTTTGCAACATAAAGGGAAAGACCATAGAAACCAAGATAGAACTCCAAAGCACTTAGAGTCCATCTGAATAGCACTGCGAGCTCTTGATTCTATAAACCAAACAAGAAAAATAAAAGAGAAGGAATGTCCAATTCTTTCCCAGGGTTAAGCTCAGATCGTGGAACTAGGTGGCTACCAGATAAGTGATAGCACCTACCACATTTATCCTAAATCATCATGGCCCTACAATTGAAGTGAACATTCAACAAACAATAATCAAAGAAAATAAGTCATGATCTATCATAGCTACTCTCCTCACATGGTGGATCCTGGAGTAGTGTAAGAACATAACCATGAAATATAGACTGACATCTGACTGACTTGACTGACCTAGTCAAAATTTTTGGATGGTTCCTTGATGCAGTTGGATTCTCTTGATTGGCTTGACTCTTTGGATAGGCTTGATGGCTTGATTGCTTGAGTGTGTCTGGTTTTAGTAATAGATTACTCATATAAGACTAACCTGTCTGGTTTGAGCATATCCATCACTGTGTAAGATGATTGATATGATTCGATTGATTGATTGTGATTATGTTGGTAGCTAATCAAGCTATGTCAGATGGGCCCCATGCTGGTTCGCAAAGCTCATGATTATGAAAATTGATAGCTTGGCTTGGTTGCCAGTTGTTTGCTGATTGATTTGATAGATTGATAAAGCTGTGTTAGATGAGCCCAATGCTGATTTGCAAAGCTCATGATTGTGACATTGATTAACTGGGCATGATCGCCCTTTGCCCTCTTGATAATCGAGTTGGTTTTATTGCTTGGGATTTTGCAATTTTTTGAAAGTTTTTTAATGAGGATTGATTTTCTCAGGAGTTTTGATCTTTTTAGGATTTTTGATGAGTTTTCCAATTTTTTTGGATTTTTTCAGGATATTAGAATCACCCCCTTGTCTGGTGGACTAGTATTAACCATGGGTAAGTGCTTGGTGCTCAGAGGGGAGTATGCTCAAGCTTTT
Organism: Thuja plicata; assembly: GCA_018584345.1. NCBI lineage: Eukaryota > Viridiplantae > Streptophyta > Pinopsida > Cupressales > Cupressaceae > Thuja > Thuja plicata. Next base: position 293,427 of record MU224433.1, on the reverse strand, counting down.
TGGATTTCATTAATGGTGAAGCTGGATTTGAACACTTGGCACCTGTTTGCCATGTTTTCACCAAGGTACCTACTCAATAGTGCCTATTTTCCAGGTTTTCAATGAGAGAGCGATTTTGTTTCTCTTTATTTTTTTTTGCCTTTTTGATTATTTTTGCTTTTTTTTATTGTTGCCAAGGTGCCTGATTGCCAGGTTTTCACCAAGGTAACATTTTGTATTTTCTGGATATGTAGATAGGTGCCTTAACCATAGAGACCTCAAGGGTAGAACCTCTTGAGGTGCATGTTGTTGATGTATCTAGGGAGCTGATCTCCTTCTGGTGTCGCTAGTATGAATGCCCCCCTCTGAGTAGAGCTGATAATGACAAATGGGCCTAGCCAGTTAGGCTCAAACTTTTCAGATTTGACTTGCTCTTCTTGATTCTTCTGATTTTCCATGAGGACAAGGTCTCCTACCTTAAATGTTCATGGCTTCACCTTCTTATGATAGTTCCTTCTAAGGCAATTTTGATAGCCTTGTAAGTGGTTGAAGGCATGTTGTCTTCTTTCATCTAGTAACTCCAGTTCACTGAGCCTTGCTACTCTGTAGTCTTCATCTGAAACTAGGTTCTTTAATGATATCCTTAGGGATGGTATTTCCACTTCGAGGGGTAATACCACCTCTGATCCATAGACTAGGGAGAAAGGAGTGGCTCATATAGGTATTCTCACAGTAGTTCTATATGCACATAATGCGAGAATAAGCTATAAATGCCAGTCTCGCCCTGATTCATTCACTATTTTCTTCAAGATTTTAAAGATTTTCTTGTTTGTGGCTTCGGCTTGGCCGTTCCCTTTAGGATAATAAAATGAGGATAACCCTTGTTTGATATGGAATTGTTCGCATAGCTCTTCAACATCCTTGTTTTGGAAAGGTGTACCATGATCTGTCAAGATAGTTTGAGGGATCCCATATCGACAGATAATGTGGTTAAGTATGAACATTTCTATTTTCTTTCCTATTATGTAAGTGAGGGGAATTGCTTCTACCCACTTAGTGATGTACTCTATTGCTGCTATGATGTATATGTGTCCATTTGTTGAAGAAGGTGTAATTTTTCCCACTAGGTCAAATCCCCACATGGAAAATGGCAATGGTGATGTGATTGGATTTAGTTCCTGGGCTGGTGCATGGATGAGGTCTCCATGAATCTGACACTGTCTACACCTTTGTACATGTTTGTGTGCATGTGTCTCTATTGTGGGCCAATAGTATCTCATGTGAATGATCTTCTTAGCTAAGCTGTTGCCACCTCTGTGGGTTCCACAAATTCCTTCATGTACCTCGTACAAAGCTTTCTGGGATTCTGTGGAAGTGAGACATCGTAGTAGAATTCCGTCTAGACCTCATCTATGTAAAGTAGTTGAGAGGATGGTATACCTAGAGTCTTGGTGGATGAGGGAATTTCTGTGGTTCCTAGACAAGTTGGGAGGTAAGACATTATTTTGGAGATAGTTATAGACATCTTGGTACCATGGGGATTCAGGACCAACAAGGACTCATGCTGATTATGTGATGGATGCCCAATGTGATGGCACCAAGAGTTGCTCTACTAGAAATTGGAATCTTGTTTCGTTTCCTGGCATATCAATCAATGATGCTATGGTAGCCATTGCATCTGTAGATTTGTTCAGTGCCCGTGGTACTTTCTCGAAGAATATGTAATGGAACTTGGTGCGTAGTCTTTCCATCTGTGCTCTGTATGGTATGAGCTTCTCATCTTTGGTTGTATAATCATTGTTGACTTGAATGATGATCAACTGTGAGTCTCCAAAGACTTTAAGGTTCTTGATTCTCCATTAAATTGCTATCTTTAGACCGATGACCAGTGCTTCATATTCTGCTATGTTGTTGGTGCACGAGAAGTTGAGTCTGAAAGACTTTGGAATTGTATCATGATATGGAGTGATAAGAACTATCCCTACCCCCGCACCATGGTTTGTGCATGACCCAAAAAAGTATAGTTTCTGTACCTCGATCGCTAGTTGTAGTGTCATGATAGATTCGTCAGGAAAATCAAAAATAATAGGCTGATGGTCTTGAATGGGTGCCTCTACTAGTCGATCTACAATCACTTGTCCTTTGATGGCCTTTCAATCTACGTGCTCAATGTCAAACTCACTCAAGATCATTACCCATTTCATCAGTCATCCAATGAGTGCTACGTTGCTTAGGAGGTACTTTAAAGGATCAATATGTGTGATCAACTTTGTTTGGTGGCTCAACATATAATGTCTCAGCTTCTGGGAAGCGAAGACAACTGTAAGGCATGAATTTTTGATTGGTGTATAGTTGAGCTCATATCCAACCAATGTTCTAATTAGATAGTAGATGGCCCTCTCTTTACCTGTGTCATCATGTTGTGCCAAGAGTACACCTAATGCTGACTTTGTTGCTGAGATATATAGAAGCAATGGTCTACCTTGGACTGGCGGCACCAATATAAGATACTTAAGAAGGTAGGCCTTGAATATTTGGAATGCTTGTTCACATTGCTCTGTCCATATGAATTTGATGTCTTTATGTAATAGATGCTAAAATGGATGGCACTTGTCTGCTAGCTGAGCTATGAAGTGCCTGATTGATTGGAGCCTTCCTTGTAACCCTTTTAGTTGCCTCAGGTTCGATGGTGGAGGCATGTCCAATATTGCTTTGACTTTCGCTGGGTCTACTTCAATTCCTCTATGTGACACTATGAACCCTAGTAGCTTTCCTGCTGTGACACCGAATGCACATTTCTTTGGGTTTAGATGGACATTGAATTCTTGCATTCTGTCAAAGATTGGTCCCAATACTTGTAGATGATGCTTGTGAAGCATTGACTTGGCTAGTATGTCATACACATAGTCTTCCATTGTTTTGTGGATGAGATCATGAAATATAGTTGTCATAGCCCTTTGATATGTTGCTCCGACATTCTTTAGACCAAACATCATGACATTCCAACAATATGTCCCCCAAGGACATGTGAAAGCTATTTTGTATTGGTCCTCTAGTGCGATCCTTATCTGATTATACCCTGAAAAGCCATCCATGAGTGATAGCATTTGATGTCCAATGGTTAGATCTACTATCATATCAATGTTGGGTAAGGGAAAGTCATCCTTGGGACAAGCTATGTTGAGATCTCTGAAGTCTGTGCAAATCTGTATTTGACCACTGTGCTTTGTAACTGGTACCAAGTTAGATATCTAGTCTGCGTATGGTATAGGTCATATGAACTTAGCATCCAAGAGCTTTTTCAACTCTGCCTTGACTAGCATTGCAACATGGGGATGCATCTTTCTTAGCTTCTACTTGATAGGTTAGGCATTGGGTAGCAACGGGAGATGGTGTAGTACTATCTCTGGATCTAACCTTGGCATATCTGAGTAGGACCATGTGAAATTGATCATCCTTGCCTTTAAGAAACTGATGAACTGTTCTCTCTCCTTGGGGGTGAGTCATTTTTCCAAGTATATGTTCCTTGGGTTCTTGTCATCTCCCAAATTGACTCCCTCTATTTCTTCCGCTAGTAATGCTGATTTCTCCTCTATCAAGGATAGGAGTTCCTTCTTTCCATCTTCTAGCACCTCAGTGAGGTTTTCACAAGAAGATATGTCTTGTTTTAGATTTTTATCATTCTTTTGTTCTTTTTTCTTTTGTGGACTGGAAAGAGGAGCTGCCTCCCTGAAATATGCCACTCTGTCGAGGTTAATTGAGAAACCTGCCTTGTGGTCTCCTGATGGAATGCCTTCCCTATGTCCCATGAAATCTGCAATATCCTCATTGTTCTCGAAGATATCTAAATCAGGGGGTCCTTGTTGATCCCACTCTATTAGCTCTGGGTGTACAAGATAGATACTTTTATGGTTGTCTGACTCTAGTTGAATGAAAGGGACTACAGATATGGTTCCTACAAAACTGGACTATGATGTGGATGCACCACTTGAGGTCTGATAAATGACATGCTTGTCTATACAAGGTTTCTCGGCAATGGATAATTGGTTAAATAAGTCTTCTAGGTTTATGATAGTGTCTGACCAAGGGGAATAATCTGGGATTGACGGTTCAGAGTCGTGAAGGGATCTCCACTCATACTCCTGAGAGTTCATCTCAATAGAATGCTTGTTAGATGTCTCACTTCCTTTGTTATCATCAATTGCTATTTGGAGGTCTATTCAGGTTTGTGTGGTTCCCTCTTCGGTGGGCAACAACTTTGCTAATATGTTGCTTATCAAGACATGTTTTGTGTTGTGCCCCCTGTGCATCTCTGCTATTTGTTCCTGATTGACTTAAATGTCTTGGATCATAGGACTTGTTCTTTGTTGTCCATAGCCGAAGCCTCTTGTGTTTCTCTGGGTCGGTGGGAGAGACAATTCTATTATGCCTTGTTGTCTTGCCCCCAGGCCAGTTGTACCATATACCTAAATCTTTGTAACATTGTATAACCATTACCATTGTTTGACAAGGGTAAGGTTTGTCTGATTGTTTCTGGTGGGTCTTGGTATAACCATGTACTGATATCTTGTTCAAATTTCTTTTCTTCCTCTATGTCTCCCCATCAAACAAAGGTTGTGGGAAAACATCTGAATAGAACAACCTGCGGAGTTTCTGTTGTAATGACAAGTTGTGGCATGCCATAAGTTCTCAGGCTCTGAGGCATGTGCATGATGGTGAAAGCCTCTTCATATCTGTAATCACCACAACCTTTGTTTGTGATGGATATTTTGCCTAGTTTCCGTGTGACATCCTAAAGATTTGAATCTGAAGAAGAGGGAACACTTGTGTTTTAGTTAATGGCTATCTTTCCTGCTATCCATGTGACATCCTTGGGAGTTGAATCTAAAGAGGATGGGATGCTTGCATCTTGGTTTAAGGGTACCTAGTTATCAGTGCTAATTTGGACAACATTACACTATTAGAAAGGATTGGGGTCTCCCTCTATGATGATTTCCTCTCCCTAGTGTGGGAGCTTGATGCATTGATGGTACATTGAAGGTATGGCTTGTATTTCATGTATCCAGGGTCTCCCTAGTAGCATGTTGTATCCCAACTCAAGGTCTAGGATTTGAAAGGGAGTTTTTTTGACCACTGGACCGATACAGACATGTAGAACGATAATACCTTTAGAGGACCTTTCCTCTTCATCATAAGCTCTGATATTCATCCTCCTTGTGACATCGATGCTTGATTCTGAATAGCCCAGTTTCTTGATTAACTTTAGAGTATAGATTTTTAACCCATCTCCACCATCAATAAGGACCCTAGGGATAGCGCTTTTGTGGACCTGGACAAATAAGTGCAAGGGATCATTATGCAGAGGTTTATGTGGTGGCACATCATGGTCCGTGAATGTGGCATGTTTGTTAGCAGCTATATAGTTAACCATCATTTGGAAGCTCTCAAGTGTTATGTCCCTTGGGATAGCTACATTCTGAAGGGCTTGGTCAAGTGCTAGTTTATGCTGTGGAGATATGCGCAATAGGTCAAACATAGAGATCTAGGCAGTGTGCGCTTTAGTTGATCCACTATGCTGGGCTGTGGATCTAAGTTTTCTTTAGGATTGGTAGATACAGTAGGTGAGTATGGTAATCCTTGCAAGACAAATCTGGCATGATGCATTGTTATAGCACATTTGTTACCTTGGTCTTTGATAGTGATCGTAGCCACATGGCTATATGAAGGATTGAGGCAATTGATAACATTATCAGTGTTGGCATATGTATAGTTGATTTGTTTTTCCTGTCCACCAGACCCAGAGGCTTTCCCCTTGTTGTGATCATGAAAGGTATCATTGAAGATAATGTGATCAATCATACCTTTGGTTTGGGTATTTGTTACATTGATGACCCTTGTGTCAATCAGATCTTGGATAGCGTGTTGCAAACGGTAACAGTTAGACGTTTTGTGCCCTTTCACCCAATGAAACTCACATAAATATTTGTCATTCTACCAGCTTGGTTTTTTCTCATCCTGTTCAAAGTCCCTGACATCTGGGAGAGTGATAGTGTTTGATTGTATCAACTTGCGTAAAGCTGATTCTATCAGCTCTCCCAATGGTGTGAAATCTTGTTGCTGGAATTGAAACCGTGATCTGCATTGATTCTGTTGTTGACTGTTTGACATAGCAGCTACTTGTACAAGAGGAGGTTGGTTTTGGGTGTGTGCTTGTTGAGTGGGCCCTATGGGTTTTTGGTTGGCCATAGGTGCACCTTCCAGTAACACCTTGGGTTGTGCATAGTTGACTATCTTCACATCAATGACACCATCGCTAGTGACATTTTTGTTTTTGTTCCACCACTTAGCTTTGTCTGTTGCATTTTTGTTTGTATTCGTTTGTGTGGGATCTGTAAGGATTCATCATTTGACTAAGTTTTTCTCACAACAAACTCCTTGTTTGATGAGTTTTGTGAAGTTCGAAGCTAACTGTAACTTTGTTGTGAATGACATGTCTAGAATTAGATTGTCAACAAACATGACTATCAAGTCTTGTTCGAGCCCATCACATGTTATGCAGTTTTTTGTATTCCTCCATCTCTGTAGGAATTTCACAAAAGACTCTCCACCCTTCTGTTTGATATCGCAAAGGTCCTTGATGCTGACCTTGCGCTCGATGTTATGGTGGAAGTGAGCTATGAAATTTTTAGCCAGTTCACCCCAAGACTGAATGCCATGAGGTAAATGTGAGAACCATTCCATTGCTGGTACAACCAAGCTTTATGGGAATAGTCACATTAGATATGTCTCATCATGGGAGACTTTGATGCAACTAGCAAAAAACTCTCGGATATGTTCAATAGGGTTGGTACTGCCCCTATATTTGTCAAATTTTGGTACCGAGAAGTGATTTGGGAACAGAGACATGTGGAGATTAGAATGGTCAAAGGGGTATGGGTATAAATCCTCTATGGGGTAGTATTTAGTTTGCCCCTGATTTTTCATATCCATCATTTGGTTTTGAAGGGTTTGCATTTGTTGCATTAACATGTCCGTTTGATATTGAGGTTGGTGTGTGAGGACGTTCCTTTGTGCTGTAGTGGGTATGAGGCTGTGCCTCTGTGTCCCTTGAGTAGGAACATAGGATTTCATCCTAGGGACTTGATATTGATTTCCCACCAAGTGATTTGTAAATGGGGGCACATGGATAGCCCATGGTGGGTTTTGATGCATTTGCTGTTGTGATTGAAACTGGGGTTAATACTGCTGGGGTTGATATTGCTGCTGTTGAGGTTGAATTTGAGGAAATTGAAGTTGGGGTTGCTGTTGCGGGGGTGGGATTTGAGGAACTGGAGCTGGGGTTGCTGTTGTGGGGGTTGGAATTGCGGCAACTAAAGCTGGGGTTTCTGTTGTGGAGGTTGGCTTGATGTCAGAATGGGAAAAGATGTAGGACACGAAGATCCAAGACGTAGGTGCCCGTGTTTTTTCCATTTCCAGGTATTGTTGCCGTGGAGTGAAGATCTCTTTCACTACACAAATACTGTGGGACACATATGTTGGGGATCTTGGGGGGAAATTATGCAACCCCTTGCACTATAATAAGGTACCTGTTCGGAGGTAAAACAGGCTGGCCTCTAATTAATCAAGGTTGTAGTAAGGGTCCATGGTATCTCTCCAATCGATTTGTACGTGTGTGACTCACTTAAGAGCCTAGTTGATCACGCTGGCTCCTTAGGGATATTTACCCGATCCAGACTATTACCAACACACCTTGCCCAAACTTGGCTAGATAAGATGGAACTTTGGTTTGTGCCTTGTTTATATACCGACCGGAAGGATTACCGGTTTAAGGTCATTCTCTGAGGAAGAAACGCATTCCCCGAACAGACCTTTCTAAAAGTATAAAGGTTTCTAATCTAACAGTTTGTGCAAATGCACCCAAAACTCCAGACACAAGGTAAATAGATTACACTCCAAAAGTTTGAAATGTGAACTAAGCTACACCACCATACAAGCACCAATGTTCAATTTTAAGCCCAAAAGTAGGTGTTGATTGCTTGTTCAATTTTAGTGCACCAATTTGAGAGATTTTTTGCCTTTGTTCAATTTTAGTCCCCACATCAATTTTAAGCCCAAATCTGAAGTGTGGAATGTAAGATGTTTGACAAACACTATTCCTTTTAAACCCAAATCGACAAGTGAATTCCTTTTAGTTTGCTTTGTTTAAACAAGTTAGTATCAAAAAATATTTTTGCAAAATGAGAGTATATGTAACTTTGAAATAATGAATGATACTTACCAACAACTTACCCTTCCTATTCATGGGAAACCTGTCGTCCTACAACAAAATAATAAAAATATCAGATCCTTAGATTGCAAGATAAAGATTTTTTTGCCCCTGATATGCAATTTTGCAGGCGATTGCAGTAATGCACAGGTAATTGCGGTAAATAATAGGCGACTGCGACTTAGAAATATCAATTGCGGCAAATAACTTTCAGTTGTGGTAATGCACAATCGATTGCAGTCTGGATTTGTCAATTATGGTACAATTATTCTAATTGTGGTACCAGTGGATCAATTGCGGCAAACTGTAGAAAAGACAGAGACCCAAAAAATGACATAAAAGAAATGCGAAAACCTACAATCGATTGCGGTATTAAACCAGTTGATTGCGGCACAATTTTGTCAACTGCGGCAAAATACCAGCAATTGCAAAATAACACAGATATCGAAAAAAATACAAATTTTGAGATTTATGACCATACGACCATGGTTGATCAATTTTGTTTGTCGTCTGCAAGAGATAATTAGGCTGTTTGATTCACGTAGGGTTCACCAAAATGTACACCTCCTCTTCATGATTTGTGGTTCCCAAGATTTCCAAAGGCGAGGGTTAGTAGAAATGGTTTCACAAATGATATAAATCAAGTATACAATAACTACTAAAACAAATAACTTGAAACGTAACCAATAAAATGTGCAAGCACAAGAAAGGAAAAAAAATAAATGCAAACCCCGAAGTGCTTGAAGCTTCTATTGTCTCTCTCTACTCCTTTTGAAACACTATTCTTGATGCTCAGTATTGGTGTGGGCAGCGTCTGTGACTTGAGAAGTGTCGAGAATTTGCTAATTGAAATGAGTGTGTGATCGCAAGATGACTTGAATGCTAGAACCAAACTGACATAGTAATGGCGCACAAGAGCTTGAAATCCTGGATCCTTCAAATGGTTATGAAGCATTTATTATATAGGAATCAGGGATGAAATGAACGGTTGAGATCAATCCCAGAGATAGGGAGATGAATGGTTGAGATCAAAGGGAACTAGAGAAGCCATCAGTAAACTCCACCTCTTCAATTGGTAAAGAGGAGATAGAGTTTTGTTGACTGAAGAGCTAATTGTGAGTTACCTTTTTGAACTAAAGAGGTGGGTGAAGTTGCCCATGTGGACTGGAGAGGTGGGTGAAGTTACCCATGTGGACTGGAGAGATGGGTGGAGTAACCCATGTGATCTAATTAGAGTTATCTCTTTGAAGATAAATGAATATTTAATTTAAAGTTTTCAACATGTGAGATAATTGAATTCTTTTTGATTTAGAATTGCTTTATTGATTGAAATTAAATTAATTTAAATTGAAAGAATTTAATTAGTAAGTTTAAATATTTGAATTTAAACTATAGGAAATTGAGTTTAATTAATTAATTAATGGTAATTAATCAATTAAGGTTAATTAATTAAATAAAATTAATTATTTAATTAATTTTGGGAATTTGATTAGATGATTTGGGGAATGAATTTAGAGGAAAATAAATGATTAAAAACCATTAATTAATAGATGAAAAATTAGTGTTTTTAATGTAAAGTCGCAAGCCTGTCTAGTTTTGGGTGTCTACAGTAAGTTTTGCCTAGAGTTGTATTTTATGTGTATTTCTTGCTTGTAAATATCCCTTTCCTGGTGCTCCGTTTGGGGTACCTTGTCCTTGTAAATAGTCTATGGGCTGTCCTCTAGGACCACTCTCTTTTCTGTTTATTTTCATTTTTGTTTTGTTTTGTTTTGTTTTCCCTGGGTTCCCAGTGTTTTGCCCTCTCTTTTGTGGACCGGTATGCTTCGCATAACATCTAGTCTGGAATGGTACCTTTTGCATTTTGGTGAATTTGGAATCTATTGTTACCATGGTGGAATTGGTCCACACTCCAGAGTTATTGTGTAAGTTTGGTAAAGGGTTATGGGTAATCTTCATTGGATTCATCTCCCTGAAGTCCAAAAACTAATTAAATTAAGAGCAAAGAAACAAGTAATCAGACACACTGAGGGCAAATTGGTTGCACTGGTTGTTGACTAAATCTGAAAATCATTAAAATATACCAGGTCTGGGATTTTCTCTCCTATTTGGAAATTTAAAGTGGATGTAAAGGTGAAAGAAGTACCACCATTAAAATTAGCTAAGCTTAAGGATAATGGTGAAAGGAGTACTGCCTTCCCATCTAAGAAAAGAAAGAAATAGAGAGAACCAAAGAATGGAGAAATTCTGGTATCCAAGGGAAACATGCATGATATGACAATTTTGGTTCCATATACTTAGTGCCTCCTCTCTGCTTCTCCTGGAGGTCATCGGATTGGTTTTCTTACAAACCGCACACTTTACAACTGACAAAAGACCAAGGATCGAATCAATGATGGACTGAATTTTCTCAGACACCTTGCGCTTTGCAAACATGATGCTCCAGGTAAAGATTTATTTCATTTTTGCTAACTAGAGATTTTGAAGTTCTCGAATGCACTAAGGCATTCATCCCAGATAGTCACAATTTGTTATGCCCTGCATACCCATCCCTACATTTTGTGTGCAAAATGTTGGGTCCCCCGTTTCTCTTTTGGCTCTTGCCTTGTTTTCTTTTGTTTTCCTTGTTTTTCCTCTGGGCTTTTCTTCCATGAGGTTTGTTTTTCCTTTCTATTTTTGTCTTCTTGTGTCTCCGAGACCCGTTCCTGGAGTTTTTTTTTTTTTTCCCGAGCCGAATTTCAGACTCCGGGGTTGTCTGCCATTATGTCTTCTTTCGCGAGAAGGTATGGTTGCATAGAATCCTCAGGCCCAGAGACCAGAGGTTTTCCTTTTCTGGGGTTTACAGAAAGGAATGCAACCTATTTTTACCCTAAGGGTATAAATGGAAGTTACCTATCTTTTTCACAGTTACCGAGATTAAAACACTTAGAGCTTAGAGTGATTAAGGTGATTAAGGTGATTAAGCAGCGAGCTGCTCCCTGTGCTTAGTGGCTAATTTGAGCATTGATTTGCGGTAATTGCTTGTGACCATTCGAAGGTGGACTTGTTACAGAGCATTTTTAGTCTCCGTCTTATCTACCTCTTTAGTGTTTCCAGGTTGGTTGTCATTTTTCTCCCTCTGGTTTTTTGTTTTTCTCTTTGTTGCTGTGGTTTTCTCTTTTTTGTTTTCTTTCCTTTCATTTTGTTCTTGTTTTTTATTTCTGTGTTTGTTCCTAGTTTACCTCCCGTTGGTGGGTTGGCCCTACCTAAGGGTTGTCCGCCCTCTGCGCAATTGTAATCTAGTGTAAATATCATACATTGTCGTAGGTTTAGCTTGTAGTGCTTTCGAAAGCTCTGTACATAGTGTAAATATCTTGTAAATGGTTTATATACACCTTGGCTCATGGTATTTTAGTGTGTATACCTCTTGTGTATCCTCCCATTCTTGACGAGCTCTTTGCGCTCCATCATTTATTGAATCATTTTATCGAGCTCGTCAAAAGGGAGTCACCACGGTTCGAACTCGGCACCTCGCTAGGTCGAGCCATGGCGACTTTCTCTCTCTTATGTTGTGTGATATTAATGGCAGGATAAATTTCCCATGAGTGGGAATTCAAACCCCATCCCATCTAGCATTCAATTTCCCTCATGTTGGCCCGCTTGTCACTATTAATGTCACTTACGCTGCCTGTCATGTGGCCACGTGACAACCCATGTCAGCCCTGTACGGCTTCCTCCTTGTCACATCGATATAGAAATAACTAGATCTTCTAGACTCTAGGTGCTGAGGCCCCCTGAGTTCCCATTCCATCTTTGTCATTTGGTTCAAATACCCCCGGAGCCCCCCGGGTGTTTATCAGAATCTAACTCATGTTTATACTCTAGGATTTTGATATATGCTAATACTTTTTGGACAGATGCGGCATGGTGATGATTCCCCCAGAATAAACAAAGTTATTATTATATCATGTGCTGACGATTCTCTGGTCTTGTAGGTTGTATATTGTGTTATCAAAGATGTCTGAGGTGATCACTCCTCTTGATATCCCGGAGCTACCTACTACCTCCACTCGGGTGGCCACAAAAACCAAGGTTGAAAAGATGTTGGCTAAGTTGCTACTAACCTCCAAGTACCCAAAGGAGGGAATTCTCATGGGGTCTAAGGTGGACTCAAAAGTATAGGAAATAACAGACACAAATCCTGGACTTTGGGCTGAAATGCAGGGCTTAATTCAAGCTATATACCAATTAAAGGCTGACAGGGACAATATGGCCACTCACTTGGACACTTCTGGCATTATAAAGGCCACAAATTTTCCTTTTTTAGTGAAATCATTGGAATTAATACTTCAACTAGCAACACTGTACAATGCACCCACTCGAACTGTTCTGCTCGCCGATCCTCAGCCATTACAATACCCAGCAACCATTATCAATCTGGATGCAACAACCTTCGCCTCAGGGCTGGGGATTTCGCAATTCTAGGGGTCTGTTGTCTTCAACCGGGCCAAGTCATTATAGGAGTTCGAGGAAGATGCTCTCATGTCCCGAAAATACCTTAACACTTAGTGGCTGAAGTCCCTGAAGCAGGACCATAAAAGGATGAAGTTGGAATCTTCCCGCGGGGATTTCAAGGAGCCTATTCAAGCGGGCATTATATTTCTATGCCAAATCTTTGGATTACTCCATGCCTAAGATTTCTTGGCATGGATGTACTACTTTCTTTACTGCATCACCACCCATAGCCAAACTTTCAACTGGGCAGCCATCATAGCCAATCATGTGGACACGCAGCTAAAGGGCATCATCCAGAGTTTGAAGTTCTAAATGACATCTTATATACTATGGGCACTGGCCCAACAAAGACTAGATTTTCTAGGTTTGGGAATAGTTGGTGAACTTGGAAATGAGCCGGGCTAGTTAACACCATGGGATCATTATCCCCAAGTACAATGGGAACTCAGTTTCCTAAATTTATGTCGGGTAAATGATGCTTTCATTTTCCATAGTATCCTAACACTTACCCAGGACTCTGGATACTAATTATCATAGGAGGAGACAAACTTGGTCAGTATTTATGACCATTATTTTATTCAGTTTCAACACCACACCTACATTCAGGTGACCGACTTCTTTGGGAACCCCTATCTTCTTCCTTGGTATTACGGGGATAGAATTGTTCTTTTGGAGTTCTGTCAGCAGATCCTAGATTTGTACGCCTTCTTCACATTGAAGAAGGTCATCAATGTCCATTCCCAGTTTCATGTGGAAATTATACCTGTAGCCTTGCCGCAGCAAGGGAGGCAGATAGTGAGTTGAAAAGCCTAGGACTGGTGGAATTCCACCATGCCAAGAAAAATTATGATCCTCTTGGAAATATTGCCTTGGCACTTCCCCGGGCATCCCCACTCCACAAGGAAGACATTAAAGACTTTTGGGTGGATTTTTAGGACAGTTTCAACCTCCGGGCCCATCAACATTCGCGAATGTCTAAGGGGCTCATGAAGGTGCTTGAACTTCAGACTTTTTCGAAGGGATTTTCAGATGATGGGCCATTAGAAGACCCAGGATACAAAGGGCAGGGATTAGAAGGTTTGGATCTCCCTTTGGTGGATTTTTCCACCCCAGAAGACTTGATAATTGAGGGAGTATGCCACCTAATTATGGAGGCCAGTCATAAGTATTTTGCCCGAGTGTGTCCCAAAAGCACCCGAAAGTTATCTATTGTCTGAAGGTCTACTTCAGCTTCCACTGCCACCACAAGACCTTGCATGAGTATGGGGAAAGAAAAAGAGGGCACCCCAGCTAAGGTACCTCCCCAAGGCCCCACCCCCTTAATGGTACAACTACAAAAACAAATGGAGTCGGCAAGGTTGGCCAGCCAACAAATAAGCACACAGATATCCTCTGGTCTCCTCATAACTCCAATGGTGTTTGCTTGCCTTGCAGGATCCCCGTCGTTGGGTGTGATGATGAGAAGATATAATTTCTCTAAGGCAAAGTCTACCAATATTTTGGAGACCGGGGTCCCATTGCTAAGAAAGAAGAAGAAAAAGGTGACCCCCACCCCCAGCATGACCGCTAGCCCCCGTATGCTGGATGTGTCTCCAGTTGATGTTAGTTTGGATTCCCCTGAACTTGAAGAGATCCTTGACAACCCTCCCCACATGATGATTTTGATGATGTGTTTGGGGTGGATGAACTCATGAATTTGCATGAGGATATTGGTCACACGGTTGAAGATATTTCTTCTCAAGATAAATGAGAGATCCCCACAGAAAAGGAAGTCCCAGAAGAAGAAGTTGCTGAAGAGAAGGAGGTCCAGGAAGAGACACAAAGAGAGCCTAAGTAGGAGAAAACACTGGTCCACAAGACCGAGGATGAACCAAGGCAAAGCACATACAAGCAACCGATGATTGGGGAACCCAAACCCACAAGATCAACCATACCCCTGATCATCATGCTCCAAACACCTTTGGTAACTCTTTGTGACCAATAACCTAATAGAAAATTTGGTGAAGTATAAAAAGAGGCCGCATTGTTAAATTTTGGCCAAAGACCTCACCCACCTCGGTAGGACGTTATAATGGAGGAAAATTTTCTAGTAGACGAGGCCAATGAGGCCAAAGAACAACAGCAGCAAAATGCCCAAGAGGTCCCAGAAAATGTAAATGTCAGATCAACTGATACCGGGAGAGACTAGGAAGTCCCCGAAGATATAGGTAATATTGATGCCAGAGAAGAAGTTATGGACATCACAACAGAGGGTTCCAACATGGTGGATAATACAGAAGCCTCAAGAGAGTAGGAGGAGGAACAAGAAAGAGAAAAAGAACCTGATGAAACTATATATTACAGGAACGTGCCACCGGATTCCAAAATTAATCCTGATGTACAGGTCCTAACTGCAAAGCCGCCCCATCTGTGCCAATGGCTGGTGGAATCAAGAAAAAGAAAGGCCTCGGTGGTCGCATCAGGTGTTTCACTCTCCTTTGCTGAGATGATGGCCTAAAATGTAGAGGCTTAGAAGCCTAAGAAGGCACGAGTAGTTCATACCCTCTGGACTGGTCCCACAGGAAGCATGGTTGCGACAATTGCAACACCTCCTTCAGATGTAGATATAATGGTAATAAGGCCCAAAGATTACAACATCACAGAAGTAGCACTGGGGAGAAGAGACAAGCAGGGTGAATTGAACCTGCTGAGAGAGGCCACAAAAGTAGTAGAAGCTTAGTACGTCAAATAGGGCCAAAAGTTGAAGGAGGAAAGAGGGACCAATGCTAATCTCCTTGTACTTCTGGCAGAACTTACACAACCTTTGGCCGAGATCCACCCAGAAGCCTCTTCCTCCGGATTACCGCTCGCATAGGGTGACATAGTTTCTCTCTGGGCCATCAAGAAGAAAGTGCAGGCTATGGATGGGTGGGCCGCCGAGCAGATAGCCACCATAAGACAATTTATAGTGGCATCCCTCCCATATCTTTATTAGTTAAACATCCTTATCAGCCAGGTAAATGGCTCCGCTCTCATATGGGAGAAAGACTTAGAGAAATATGAAAAGTGGAAGGTCAGACTGGAAGAAATTTGTAACATTAGAGAAGAAGCTGTCACGGAGACAAAAAATTTGGGAAAAGCATCATATGATTCCCTCTAGGCCCATTACTCCAGACTTGGCCTCAAAATTGAGGTATGCAAGGAACTGGTTAAGGCCTTGAAAGAAAAGGTGACTGTGGCCCAATATCCCTTGGACCTATTTCAGGCATTTGTGGCTAAAGTATCATAGGTCAATCCCTTCACCACCGAGGCATGCACCCCGGAGGACTACGTCCTCAGTAAATTTGATGAACAGATGGAATCCCTGTATTTGGTTGCCAGAGATTTTGACCAGGGTAGGTTATCAAGATTATCCAAGATGATGATCTGGGCACACGATGCCGTAAATATGGTGGATGAATTCCAGAATGGGACCGGAGATGTTGAGGAAAAATTGGAGGCTATTCGCAGTTGATGGGATAGTATTAAAGACATAGATGAAGAAGGCGTAAGCCAAGTATTGGAGGCATTCAAGAATAGTAAGGAACAATAAAGTTCTCTAGAGTCTGGAGAATTCCATCAACCATGTACCAGTTGTATTCTTCTTTGGGGGCGTAAGCTTCCGGATCCCAAAATTCTAGATCCAATATTCTTGAATTCTTTAAAGTGGCCCGTGTCCCGGTTCCCAAACCTGACCGGTCACTTTCAGAGTAGTTAATAAGGATGTCAGAAGGTGGGTGACTCCAGCAAGGCACATCAACTTGATAAGAAGGTTTTGACAGGTGGTCTCCCCAAGATGCCGCTCCAACATAATACCCATTGCATCGGAGATAGGGAGCTACTTTTTCATTAATGAGGCATGTAGCCTCGATCCCCGGGGGATCAGATTTCTTCTTTTCTCCCTCTAGCTCTCTTCTCGAGGCCGATTCTTCCACTCCACCTTTCTTGTATTATTCTTCTGACATGTCAGACCTTTTCCATCTCGTGGTCTTTGTAGCATGGTGCAGGTAGTACCGACCACCAAGAGTTGTATTATATTGTTTAAAGTATAAAGTAGGATAGGTTAATATTAGGGAAAACTGGTGTATAAATAATAAGTTTGACCTCATTCCAAAGGTTGATGAAATTGATGATTTTGCAGTCCATAGCTATAGCACTTTCAGTTTCTTAGTTCTTAGTTTTAGAGATCAATACTCCTTAATTTTAGAAGATTTTAGTAGTTAAATGCTCCCCTGGAGTCATCATTATTGTACGCACTAGTGCTGGCTGGAATCATGTTAATGAAGAAGGAAGGATTCTCTCAATGATGTTGTTAGAATTCAGATCTCTGGATTAACGCTCTTCTTTGTGTTGTATGTTCTTTATGTCCCTTGCTCTAATCTTTAAGTAAATTAATGACCTTCTTTTTCCTCTCTATTGGATAAGTATGAAATGTTGGTTCTATGTTTATTCAGTATTTAGTGTAGCATGTTAGAGCATGGTTGATGTTTTGGATGTTTGGCATAAACTATAAGTAGATGGTATTTCTAACCTTGATGTATCTTTTGAATTTATTTGGTAATTAGTGAATGCTTGCAGGAAGCCTCACTTACCTAAATCCCCAGAGTAGACAAGCTGAGATAACCAGTTGTCCCCCAAGCAAAACAATCACACTCCCAACTGAGCCCCCACACTGTCGAGACCTGAGTCTTAGGTGCTTGAAGGCCCGGAGAATCTCATTTCTCTGGATAACCTTTATAGGCGAAGTTGGCCGGTACCTCGGTACTCAGTGATAACTTACATCTATTGGTAGACTCGGTCACAAAGACCCTTCAATAAAAAACATTATCGAGAATGGAGAGTCCTCTAACCAACTTGAAAATTGAGATACTACTACCCCACCGAAGATAAAAAAACCAAATTGTTACTACTGTGGGAAACCTGGCCACACAAAAAATATTTGCAGGAGCTGTTTGAGCTTTTTCTTGCAGAGTCAAAACAGATTAATGTTTAACAAAATTTATAACTCCCAACTCCTGATTCTTGCAATAAAAAGTCTAATTGATGAGGATTTTTCCTCCTTTTAGATCCATAGACTAAGATCCATAAACTTTAACAGTGGATATGGGATCACACTGGTTTGCCTATTGCCTTTTGCTGTATTAATAAAACCTCTTAAAAATAACCATAATCAGTCTAATACAGAGCTTAAATAAGCCATACCATAAAGATAACGATGGAAAACAACAGTGATATAAGGATTCTCATCCTTCTTCTTTTTAGAGTTCTTTGACTCAGGAAGGCTAACCTAGATGATTCTCTCTCTAAGGAATCAACAAGTTGAATTGTATCCTTCAATACAATTACTTAAGTATGTATATTATTTATAACATAAAAGTAAATGATTTGTTTTTTTAAATGTTGATGATGAATAATTGTTTGTCAAACCCTAGACCAGTGCCTTAATCTTGGGCAACGAGTCAAAATGAGATGTAAATCCACAACAAATTAATTAATGGAAATACACAAGAAGTTCAGATAGAGTTCCTTACAAACTACCTTTTCATTTCTATACCCCTGTATAAAATCCTCACAAATATGTATAAACCTCTGGGATCACTCACAAGAATTACTCTCTCCTTGAAAGAAAATTATAAGAAATTACACAGTTACCTTATAATTGGTATGTTTAAAATGCCTTACAAACTAAACATACAAGAGCATAAACACAAGTATAAAGAGACAAAAAATATGTAGAATAGGAAACTCCTCTATATTTTATTAATATGAGGTTGCTTCAATACATTCACAAGACTAAAAGCTTAAAACTCAGACACAAATTGAGAAGTCTGCCTCACAATTGTATATTTTATCCATCCTTACAATATGCTACATCTTACTATTTATAGAGTCTTATCCATCTTGGAATCCTTAAAGATTAAGGATGCAACAAGCGTCAAATGGCTAGACCTAACCCTAAAAGTACTAAAGACAAAATCAAAATTAAACCTTCAAGCGGTAGAAGGACAAAATAAGGAAAAGAACAAATCTGATTTCCAAATCTTTGATAGTTGGCACCTTTATCTGTATATGTTCTAGATAACTTCTTGTAGTTGTTGGCAGACCTAGTGACCACCATTTTCAGGCTAACTTCCACTAGTATTTTTAATAATTATCCTCCATGTGCTCATAGATCAGGTGCCAGATGTCTCTTCACTCCTCGTCCAATATATCTAAGTTAATTGTTGTAGGTTTATTTTTCTTGGGCTTGGTGAGAACATCCCATGTTGCAACCTCTGCCTCTGTAGGCCAATTAAAGATCTCAATGATTTTTAATTGTGCCTTTTTTCTTTCACATCTGGAATTTGTGATGATCTTAACATGTAAAAAACTTATTAAAGTCTGTCCTAGCTTTAAAGGCCTTATCTAATATCTTATTAAATCTTTCCATATCCAATTCACTACCGTTTGATATAAATGCCTCTTTGTTAGGAAGTAAGGTATCAATTTCACCTCTCCACACTTCTACTACCTTAATCTCACCATCTTCTCCCTTTATTAGAGGAATACATTTATTATATCCCAAGCCAAACATGTTGACCCTAGCCTCAATTTGATTTTCCTTTCCCTTGAAGAAAGACAAGGTAACCCCAATCTGCTTAATTTCCCCTCCCACTTGACACACAATCTCAGGGAGATATATCCTATGTGGATGTAGGGTTGCTAACCTTTCAAACAAAGTTGTCCTTACTAACCAGGTTCCAAAATAAGGGTTTAAAGCTGAAATATGATTATTTACCTCTATTTCTAGGATAGGTAACTTGTTGTAAGCACTGTATACCAAGTCAACTTTGTCTTTTAAGACATTGATCCTATGTTGCATAATTTTCAATAAGGCTTCCAAAGCCACTTCAGTCTGATCTCTATCCTTTTTCTCTATTTCCTTTGAAATATCCCCTATATCCTTAGTTTGTATTGGTGCATCCATAACTTGCTTAGGTGAAGGAGGAATAGCCTCAATAATTTCTTGTAATTTCTGATTTAATTTTGCCACTAGCTTCTCTAATGCATTGATATTAATCAAGCATAGTTCTCCATCCTTTACTACAACACTTGCTTCATCAAACAATTTTTGATACCTCTTTGGCATCAGTTCAGCTTTAGCTTCATTCAGATGAGAAAAATGAGTAAGGGCCTGTGATATTTCCAAATCTCTTATATTTTGGATAGACCATATGATCCTATCCCCATCCATTTTTTCTTTCACATTGATTAGTGATGGCTTATGTGTCTTGGGATCCAGAGCCCACATGGCTAAATTTTGGGATTATGGATTATATCCACATCCCCTAATCATTTCTCCCACTTGTGTCTCTGAAGACAATTTTATATCAGGCTGCCTTCTTATTTGGTCAATGATAAATGTTGATGCAAGATCCCATCCAGGCACAAGTAACATCCCACCAGAATTAACCAATTGTCTATCTTCCTCAGGTGTCATGGTTTCTAACTCTAGATCATATGTTTGTAATTCTTGCAGAGCTTAATTTGGCACCGAGCTTCCATCAGTCCATTGGAACTATGCTCCCACCTCTTGCTGCTTTGCCTAAATAAAAAATTATTTGAATTCTTTGGTTTTGATGAAATTTTCATCACTCAAGAATTGTTCTTGATGAATCTCTCTCTCATCCTGACACAGTAAAAGAGGTATTTCAACTTCTACTTCTACATCTTCTCTTTTCTTCTTTCCTTCCCTTGTTAACTTCCTGAGTTGCTTGTCATATGCTTTGTTACTAGAGATTAAAGAACTCACCCTATCCTTTTTATTCTTCTATTTCTTAACATTAGAAGGCTCCCCTGTTTCCACTTTTTGTTTCTTTTTGGGAGGTTCATCGGTCACCTAAGCTTCATGTACTTGAGTTAAATCCATTATTATATTCTCCTCTATTTGAGGTGGCTGATCCATTTGAGGAGGTCTATGCACTAAATATAGGCTATCACTATACTTAGATGAAGAGTGCTTATTAGGGCCTCTTTCCCTACCTTCTATTAGCTCCTCAAGTTGGCCGCACAATGTATTGTAAGATTCCATCATCTTATCAAGTCTTTGCAAGTAAGGCACTTTTGGGAAATAGCCCTCAAAAGGGATCCATTTCTTCTTGATTTGTTGTTCTAGATCCATTATATCTTGGAAATTATCTGCCCTCCTTGCAACTTCATCATCTTCTAAGATGTTCCTTATGAGGTCCTCCTCTTCACAATGTTCATGCTCTTTGGTATTTGGAATGGTTGGTGTCAAGAGTTTCTTTGCACTTTTAATGAAACCCTCTATGTCAAAATACCTGTACAAGGCAACATTCATTCTGAAATGACTAAACCATCTATTTACTGAGTCCAATTCCCTCTTGCCAATTGTGAAGTTGTAAAATTTAAACTATCAGGGTGTAAAGGTACTTTTTCTATGTGAAGCCAAATGCTCCTTATCAGTTAACATCAATCGCCAGATGAACTCCATAATGACTATCCTTGGTGGCACATGATATGGAAGTATATGTGGTGGTTGGGAGCAACCATAGACCCTTGTTAAAGTAAACCTTTTCTCATAGTAGAAATCTCCCCAGTTATGGTCTCCTGTCCACTTATCCACAAATTGATAGGGCTTAAGAAGCTACAATACTTTGATTGGAAATCTTGTCATGTCTACTCCTAAACAACTTAGAATTGGATACACCATCCAATTCTAAAATGCACAAAATTCATTTTCCCTTGATGTGTAATTCCAAACCCTCAACCAGAGTTGTATAGGGTTGGATTGGCCTTGGAAGAATCTCCTAGGTCTCAAATTTTGTAGGTCCATGAGATTGAAATTGTAAAACAAAATCAAATGCATCAAAAGAGAATATTTGCAAGAATTTAGGGTTGGTTTCATTTTTCTGAATGTCTATGAACCCTTGATGCATTCGGTCAATAATATACAAGATATAATCATAATTTGTGCTGACATGTGGACTCTGAAGATCCATAACAATCATCAGAATATATCCTTTCCCTACCCACACCCACTCCTAAAACTCTACATAGTCTATAGGAGATATATTTCATATAAAAAGATAAATCCTTGTAGAAATAGTGTGCAGTACCTGGCATGGAAGCAATATAATTTCTAGTATTTTTGGGCACATGACCTTGAATCAACTTAGCCACAATGGAGGCTTCCCTAACATACCTAGCTTCTAATGCTTTTAGGTTTATCTCTGTGATGTAGGGGTTGTAAAGGGTGAAAGCCTTAATGAAAGATGACCTATCTAGAGTAACTGGGGCTTTCCCATCATTCTTCTTGACGGTTTTAGAGATGGAATCATATCTATTGGCCAATTCAAGCAACAAATCTACATCTACAAAGATGTCTGGCACTACCAATTTAGCTAGCCCTAATGTCCAAGGGTTTGAAATGGGAAGAGGACCATCGCTATTTTTATGAAAGTAATTGAATAGATGGTATCCAGAAACATCAAGAGTCTCAGCATCTCTACAATATGACATATCATCAGAAAGGAATTCATCATTTACCTTTTTCCCCTGATTAGTTTCTAGTAGCAGATCCAAAAATTCAACAGAGTAATTTCTTTTTCCTTTCTGATCATCTTCGGTGTTTCCACTCTTTCCTCTGGTTGAAGCCACACTTACTGCTTGAATTATATTTTCTTCTCTTAATTGATCAATGCTGATCTTACACAAATTCTTATTTCTTTACACTGAAACCCAGACAATTTTGTTCTTCTGAAATCACTAACACTCATGTAATTTTTAGCTCTATATTCTAAAACTTTGGTAAACTAAAATGATTAACGATACTGCTTATTTATTCCTGAGAAATAAATGCACCGATCTATTCGATATCATGAAAATCTTATTCAGTAACTTCTACCATTAATCTACGTGCTTTGATATCAATTTCTCTTAGCCGTGGCACTTGAGGTTGACATGTTATTAATTTTGAAAAAAAGCCAACTGGGGTTATCATAAGTGCTTTTGTCAGTTTTAAAAAACCTTATTATATACAAAATAAACTCTATGATTGATATAATTGGCTCACATTATTACAAATTAGTAGACTTCATACATGCTATCAAAATCCTTTTGTTTTAATTGGCTAGAGACTATACATCATGGTGCAAGAAAAAACCCTTAAAACTTTACCTTACTCTTACTCCAGTTCTCTTTGGCGACCACGCGACTGTTCTATCTCCTTGTCGCTGAGAGTTAGCCTTAACTCCAATTTTATCATGAGATTTAACGTGCACCATGGGATCTAAAATCTATCAATGGTTCAGATCTTTCATATTGACCATGCTTTCAAATTTACTTAACCTTCTTTCTCTTAGAGATTACGTGACTGAAGAAACTTGAAGTCGCTGAACTTTATGGCTTACCATGAGTTTAGTTAGAGATTATGAGACGATTGTTAGATCCTCTTTAATCTGAAAGTTCATGTTAAATCTCTCATTCATTTTGTACTTACTGCATCTGACCAGATCAGAGACTACGCGACTATCATTAGATCATCTTTAATCCAACAGCTCATGTTAAATCTCCCAATCTTTATCCTTAACTCTAGTTTGTCATGAGACTACGCGACTGCAAGGTATCTCTAAGTCACCAAATAAATTTATTAACCACAGGTTTGATTTGAGACTTTACACATGCCACAGATCTCTGGGATGACTTAAACATGTGTCAGCATCTGAATCATTATCTCTGAGTCGCTAGATAATATTTGACTTTTGACTTCTATCAGCGACTTAACACCAACCTTCGGTTCTTTTCTCATCTACAGTCCAAATTTTCCCATTGCAAACTTGGGTGCCAGCAAGAAGTTGAGTCCACTTTTTGGGCAAAAAGTGGAAGTGTTTTCCCTGATTTTCAAGTTGTCAATCAATTGATGTCAAAATTTGAGGCACTTAGAGATTGAATATCAAAAAAATTTACTAATAGAAAATGTAGTTCTTAGAGTCTATTTTTCAAATATGTAATTTATTTAAATACCCACATAGTAGAATATATATTTAGTAGGCATGTTTAAAAACCTCTTTTTCAAAATGCCTGTTTCAGGACCATACCCCGCATGTGTACGACCACCCTATTTTGAAGTAAATAAATGAATTTTTCTAAATCCTTTTGGGGGAA
>MU224433.1:198976-269341 GCA_018584345.1 Thuja plicata | reverse complement strand
ATTTTTTCAAAAACCTAAAATCAAAAAAGTTATTAAAGTTTTAGTGAACCTTACTATTTTAAGTTTAAGTACCACTTTTGATTAATAAATATTGTAAAAATAGTAAAATTTATCATATCACTATAAATTTTTTTTTTTTTAAATCTAGACAGTAAGATCTCTAATGGGTTTTAATTTCATCAAAAAATTCTATTAGGAAGATCCTTAAAAAATTATGGCAAGACAAAAATCTGGTGTGCAAATGCCTTAGTCATTATTTTGGAGGTCCAAGCATAGGCTTGGTCCCACCAAACCTGTCCCAAACCGAAATCCAATGCAAATGATGGTTTGGTAAATTTGAATTTTAAAAAACGGGCACACGTTTAAAAATGTATACTCGTTTCTTAAATGTAATAAATCGGCATAAAAAAATAATTTTAAAAAAATAAAAATAAAAAATAAAAAAAATTTTTAAAAAACGGGCACCCGTTTTGAAAAAAACGGGTACCCGTTTTGAAAAACGGGCACCCGTTTTGAAAAAAAATGGGTACCCATTTTTTGAATTTTGGATCAGGTGTCCGAGCCTAAGACGGGTGCCCGTTTTTCTCAAAATGGGTGCCCGTTTCTAGCGGTAGTTTTCAAGCCCACAAGACTTCCGCGGAATTGGCACTCAACTTCTTGCACTTACCCACTTCACTTAGTTAACCTTTGCTAACCACAGTTCATATGGAGACTTAGCGACTGACTAAATCTCATAGTTGTTGATCAAATCATCTAACTCAAGGTTTATTTGAATATTAAGCACCAACCTTTAGATCTTTTCTCAATTAACGGTTGTCGCCGAGTCTCTTAAGCTTTTACTCATCTACATGACTTTTATATCAAGATTAAATGACAACCACAAGATCATTTTGAATTTGACAGTGGTCACTAGATCTCATAAAAGTTCACTTAACCCTTGTTTTCTTTAGATATCTCATGACTGAACATATATAACTGTGTCTTAACCTTGGTGAGTTTGTGAGACTTTGTGACTGAATGGGATTCTAAATCGCCATATGATCTCTTAACTCAGGAGTTTATCTTGAGAATTCACACCCATTGCAGGATTAATTTGAAAATCAACCACTCACGTTAAATCTCCCAATCTTGAGAAGTATATTCTTTTCATTATGAGACCATGTGACCAAAGCTTTGCACTTAATCTCATAACAAAAGGGAATATTCGAAAAGTTTTAAGAGACTACGCGACTGACTTAAAACATGAAAAGGTCACATGTCTTAAAACATTCTAAGATGCTTGGAAAAAATTAACATCAAAATAGAACAAGGCCAAGGATATTAGGGTTTTTTGCATGACTCAGACAAAATATGAGCTAGAGCTTAAGGTTTTACACATTCCATTGACTTTATCACTTGGAGATCAACATTTGCAGGGAAAATTTGATAGTACTTTGAACAGGAAGTAACATTTTATGCAAGAACATCACTGGGAACCTAAATGTTTTATAGCAAGATAAAAAACTGGAAATACAACCAACAGGAGAAAAAGAGGTAAATCACTGAGTATTCCAAAATTTGATGGTTATTGTTATAACTACAATAAATATGAACATCAAGCATTTGAATGTAGATGTAATATTTATAACAACTCATAGAAGCCAAAATTTGATGGCTACTACAATACTTGCAAAAGATATGGTCATAAATTTGAAGATTGCAGGTCACAAAGAAGGAATGATATATGGGTACCCAACTGAAAAAATACACCAAGAAACCAACAAGGCACATCTATATCATGGGACTACAATACAAGGATTTCTTGTATAGCATGTGGGAGATATGGACATATTGCAGCAAATTTCATGTTGATGCATGGTAGAGACTATAGAAGAGCATGGAGAAATCCTGGCATGACATGCTTTCCTTGTCATAAGGTAGGTCACCTAGCCGAAGACTGTAGGTACCGAGGTAAAGCTCCAACCGATGAAGAGACAAATGAAAAAGAGAAAGTAAATGTTGAAGATGTAAGAAATCAAATGAACAAAACATGGAGAAATAAGTCTCTATATGATAAAACATCACTCGGTACAGTGGAAGGCACCTCATCCTCTATTTTGGGTTCACCTAACTCCACCTAATTGGTGAAAGGTATGTGTAGGAACTGCAAAACTAAATTTCAAATCTTAAATCAGTTCCTAGAATTTGTGCAGAGATCCATATAAGCATATTAATATGCATTTGGATAGATATTATGAAGTATGTGTTCCATGTTTAAATGGTAAATGGGCATTTTATTTTACATCATTTGGTAAAAGGAAGTAAAGTATGGTAATTAGTGTAAAGTGATTCGATGTCAGCATTTATTACCATTATTCTAGCCATGGAAAACCCTAATCAAGAAAAATGTATATATAGACCACTTCGTCTATCATTTTAACCTACTATTTCCAAAGAGCATTTGAGCGAGTTGTAGAGTCGAGTCATCTACATGCATCCAAGCGATTGTTAAGGTAATCCTAAACTAATCTAAGATTATTTGAGAATATTTGAGTGATTAGTGGTGTTGACCTAGCTATGAAGTGCAAACCAAGTTATAGAGAACAAAATCCCATTTCATACAAGAAGTGATAAATATGATAGTAATGGCACCTAAGGTTCAGAACCTAGTTGTTGTTGAGATGGTTGATCTTGTCAACCCTAAGTAAAGACTTCCACCCGCAAAGGAAGCTGAACCAGACATGATGGGATCTCTCTCATCTATTTCTGCAAGGGTTATATTAATTGAAGACATTTTTACTTTTATCCACTACAAGATCGAAGAGACATGTGAAGCAGAAATTAATACCTCATTCTAGAGTTTATGCACGAATGGAAAACTAAAGGATGATCACATCCATCTGGAAACCAAGGGTTTAATACATACCCTACATCTACCAAGAGTCTTCAAGACTGAGTGGATAAGAATGGTATTAAGCCAATTTCATGATCAATTCATGTGGCTAGATCAACTAGTCAAGATTACAAAGGACATTTACACATAATGATTGGATACCCAATCGGTGGGGTAAAAGCACAATCAGGTGTCACCTTTTAGGCTAACTTATCACCGCAGTTGACTTTTAGTATTTATAACTAAAAACTAATTTTCGTCAAACATATGGTCTAGCTAGATTCAGTCTAGCTAAGATAGATAAGTGTTTTAACATTTCCAATTGGAAATGTCTATTAAATGCATGTTTTATACAATGCATGTTTTATACCACTTTGGGTCAAATTACCATAGAAATAAAATTATTTCAAAAAAGTGACATTTCAATAACTCCTAATAATTTTAATGATATTTAAAAAATAAAATAAAATATCCTTTTGTAGAGATTAGAGTCAAGAATATCCTCATATAGATTTTAGATTGTTTTAATTAGACATAGTCTATTGTAATTAAAAAATATTGCAAGTAGGTATTTTAATAGTCAAGGAGATATTGATTCGGAGAAAGAAAAGAATAGTAAATCATATTAAATAGTTTTGAAAAAAATATGGTGCATTAGAGGAGAGAGTCCTCTTCAAGAATATATATTTCTTTTTTTTGATTGGGATAGATTTGTTATGAAAAATATGGTGGGAGATAAAAAAAGGTCGATTTCAGGTGAGTTGGAATTTGAATTGTTATAAAAGAGAAAATATAGGTCACAAACCAATTTTTATTTCTTCATGCACTAGCTATATATGTCATTTGTAACATATTTTTAAATTAGGGGGAAAAATGTTTATTTACATATAATGTTTTGGTGGGAACTAGACCCCTAATTTTCAACATTTTTTAGCAACTGAAAAATCGTCTTGAAAAATTAAAAAATATATCAATTATTATTCAAAAAATTATTAAAACATTAATCATAAACTTCATCCATTTAACACATTTAATTATTTTACATCATCTTCAAATTCCAAACATAAATGTCATTTTTATACTATTGAAGTTGAACAATTTTGATTTTGTTAGCCTTTTCCTTTATAAAAGGGTGACAAATTATTGTGCTTTTACCCAGTGACAAACCGAAGGCTAACAAGAAAATTGATAAGAATAAGTTGTGTGAACTAACAAAAGAACAATGGAATGATAGAGGTCTCAGAATATCAACTGTGGAAGATCCTAAACTAAGGTTTGCATGTAATGTTATATCTTACTGAGTCTTCCAGTGCTCTCGAGTTGATCGTGTACCATGTAGAGTCGTGGACCTTGCATATAAGATTGTTAAGAAAGGTATGCAGATTGATATATGTAAAATATTTTTGAAGTAGCTAGATGACAATATGAATACCATAAGGAAAGACAAGACCAACACACTGAATTTTGGATCATTGCTGGTATGTGTATTCTTCTATTTTGAGAACTTCTTTCCATCTATTGGTAATGTGATATGGAGTATAGAGAAATCGGTTATCTATCAGATAAATGAATACATCTTGAGCTGAGGAGATAATTTTGACATGGTGATGAATGATTATTTCTCAAAATTTCAATTAAGAATGCATAAAAGATGTAGAATTACACCTTAATTAGTGGAGAAATATGAAGACACCATATGTTTTGAGGTAGATATAGAAACTTGAATTATTAAGGCTATTGAGCCTAGGTATATAAGGTTGTAGCCAATGGGATATGAGATAGACATTGACATTATTTCACAACAATTTGAAGTCCTCCTAGAAAAACCTATTGACAGAAGAGAAAAGTGTTATGGAACTTATGAGGAAGTGAAGGAAAAGATCAAACAAGGTATTTTGATACCTAAAGCTCAAAGAAAATCAGGTAAAGTTATTGGTGATCTGTATAAGAATATTTGAGTAGAAGATGATGAAGAACCATCTGATGAAAAGGAAAAGAAACCACAAGTAATGAAGGCATCACCGAGCATAAAAGGTACAAGATGAACTTCAAGGTATTCTGTTACATCGACAAAACAAAAGAAATGACGCAGAGCCACTCGAGAGAAAAAACTTATGTAAGAGGCAGGAAAACATCTAACAAACCAAGAAGGAAGTTGAAATTGCCAACAAATAGTGAGACTAAATATGAGGATCTCAGTCAATTCAAAGTTGTACAGAACCAACCCCGAGCACCAAGAAGTCTAGATGACATTCTTGATACACTGAAGAAGAATGATAGATTTTCTAGGATGAAAAAAGCTAATTATAATACACAGAGTGATGAAGATATGGTAAAAATTGAAGATACAATTATCTTTACATTACACAAGTTTAGATACACACCTATTGAAGTTTTCAATCATCTACCTATTGAGTTATATAAAAAGATTGATGCACGATGGAAATATGCAATGAATGCTGAAAAGAAAATGAGGGAAAGATCTCTATTACTAACTGTACCTGAGTTATCTTTTCCTAGAATAAATGAAACATTGAAGAAGTAATCTAAATGATTTCTTGTCAAGGGAAGATCTATAAGGATTATGATCAGAGACTTGGAGACAATACAGAAAGAAACCAATGATAAATGGAGAGAAATTTTTGAAATTAAGGCAACTGAGTCAAGAGAAAAGAAAGTAACTAATGATACAGATGATGAAAAGGAAACAAAATCCATGGACATAAATGATAATGCTAATGCGACAATCACGAATCCAATATTTCAAAAAGTGCAAGATTACTCTGAAATTCAGCAAGGTATGTCTGAAGTTACTATGGATACAGAGGAGAAGACCACTGAACAATAGAATAAGACATAACAAGAAACAACCGAGGAGCCTAAGGAAATTGAGACCACCATAGAACAAAACATCAAGTCGGTTCCTCTTGTTGATGAAAATTATTCAATTGTGTATTGTCATTGATGTTACACATGTATATGCACTTATGTAGTGATGTTACACAAATGTCCAAACTGAGCACAGTTAGTGTATGCCAAATGAATCTCAGCATTCTCTGAGCTCAGTCGGGAATTGAAGAAATTTAGTTCTTACCGAGTTCACTTGGGAATTACAGTGTTGGTCGGGCGTTGAAGAATCTCATTTTTGACTGAGTTAAACAGTTTGTGTCAGCCGACTAACAGATGATTACATTTTATGTTTAATTAGGCATATGAGGCCGACAGATTTGAGTTTTATTATTCAGTTGGAAGGTTATAGAGGCCGACTTGACAAGGTCTATTACATATATATACATATACATATATATATATATATACATGTATATATACACATATATATACATATATATATACACACACATATATATATACATATACATACATATATACATATATACATATATACATATATATATATATGTATGTATATATATGTATATATATATATATGTATGTATATATATATATGTATATATATATATATGTATATGTATATATATGTATATATGTATATATATGTATTATATATATATGTATATATGTATATATATACATATATATATACATATATATACACACACACACACACACATATATATAAGCTCAAGTTTGGATTGAGAAGTGTGTGGATGTAATTGAATTAGTGGATGAACATGATATGAAGAGAAGAGGCAAAATCAGATGGGATTCTGATTAAGGACAGATCATTCGAACAGAGCTGAAATAGAACATTTGATCAGTGAGGATCTAGTTTACAAACAGAGCAAGATCTGAATCAACAAAAATAGTTGCATATTCAATCAGGTCAATCCATTGTTACTTTCTAACAATTGTAGTAGTGATTCAAATCTCTGAATAGAGTAGACTTAATAGTCTTTTGTAAATCCTCTCACAAGGTGACATTTCAATATTGAAGTGTTTGAAGACCTCTAACAAGGCCACTCCTTACAGGGTGATTAAATCCTCTAACAGGGTCACACCTAACAGTGTGTTATTGTAACCTTTAAAAGGGTTGGCTCCTAACATGGCTCACTTCAGAAGAGTGAAAAACAATAACTAGTTGTAATTGGTGGTTTTTCCCATATTGCACCAAGTGCTTGCAGGGAAGGTTTAAAGGCCTAAGCTAAAGATCAGAGATGTCTTATAGAAGGGAGATCCCCAAGCTTAACAAAGACAACTTTCAGACATGGCAGGAGCTAATGAAGCTACATTTATCTACTATTGGAGGTAGTGGTTGGAAATTCCTAGATAACAAATATGTGGAACCACCGGTACCTTTGACTATGGAATAGATGGTGGATAGGAAGAATCATAATATAATGATGATTGATATAGCTTCTTCACTCAACTGCTTAAAATTTGATGAATTCAAGGACTGCCCTACTACCTTTGATATGTGGAACAAACTGCATGATATTCATGGAGGAGATGCAAATATAAAGAGAGACAAAGGAGAAATTCTCAAAGGTCAGTTTGATATGGTGAAAATGAAAGAAGGAGAAAACATTACAAAATATAGTGATAGAATCAAGAAAAGTGTAAGTGCCATCAGAGCCGCAGGTGGAACAATTGAAGATACTATAGTGGTTAGTGAGGTATTGATAACTTTACTTCCTATCTATGCAATTAGAGTTTCATCTATTCAAGAGATGAGGTGCAGTAATAATATACCTCTAGATGCATTGATTGGAAGGCTATCATCATTTAAGCTGGACAATTTTGACAATTATTCTCCTAACACTAGCAATCTTGAGTCTGCATTCAAAGATAAACTAAACCTTGGAAAGAAGGATAGATACTCTAAAAATAAACAGACTAACAGTGACACTGATGATGAATATGATGATGAAGATATGGAAATCATTGAAGAACTACTTGCAAGGAGAGCTGCAATAGGAAAAGGACAATACAAAGGAAGAATACCATTGATTTTCTTTTCATGTAATGAGGTTGGTCACATTGCTGTTAAGTGTCCTAAAAAAGATGAAAAATATGAGAGAAATTTCAACAAATATAAAGGCAAGAAAGATTTCAACAGTTACAAAAACTACAAGGACAAAGGTAAGAAATATTTTTATATTGCTAAAGATTCTGATAGTGATGAAGATGAAGGTGAAATGGTTTACATTGCTATTAAGGATGATTCAAATAATGAAGATGATGAAAAGACTGCACTGTTCTCTCATATTAGCAAAAATGACACTTGGATAATTAATGGTGGTTTTTCTCACCACTTGATTGGTGATAAAACAAAATTTGAAACTCTTGAGCACTATGATGGTGAGAGTGTCAGTTTTGGGAATAATGAACCTTGCTATGTGAAGGGTAAAGGTTGTATTGCTCTAACTGAAGGAATTAAATGTGATAATGGTTATTGGGTTGAAGGACTAAGGAGAAATCTACTAAGTGTGGCACACCTGAATAACATTGGTCTCAAGGTATAATTAATGAATGGTAAGGCCAAGCTCCTGGATGGTAAAGGAAACCTAGTCAGAACTGGCAAGCAAACAAAAGGTAATCTATTTTTTCTTGATCTCAATGAAAGTTCATGTTTTATTGCACAAGTAGAAGAAAGTTGGTTATATCATAAAAGGTTGTGTCATGTGAACTTTGATAACCTGGTTAACATAAGCAAGAACAAAAGAGTAAGAGGTATTCCCATTTGAAAGAAACCTGAATTAGCAACATGAAAATAATGTCAAATTGGGAAAATGAGCAAATCTTGTTTCAAGAGAAAGAACTATAATACTCAAGAAGTCTTGGAATTGATACATAGTGATCTGTGTGGACCAACTGGGAAAACAAGTTACACTGGAGAGAAGTATTTTATTCTATTTTCAGATGATCACTCCAGAATGATGACTGTTATGTTTCTTAGAGAAAAATCAGAAACTTTTCAAAAATTCAATTGGTACCTTGCCAAAGTTGAAAAGGAAACAAGAAAGAAACTGAAGTTCCTAAGATCTGATAGAGGAGGAGAATTCATTTCTAATGAATTCAATTAATTTTGCAATGATAGATGAATCAAGAGACAAGTATCTGCCCCTGGTACACCACAAAAAAATTGAATATCAGAAAGAAGAAACATATCCATCATGGATTGTACAAGAACCTTGATGATTGAAAAGAATGTTGCTACCAAATACTAGAAGGAAGCCATCAGCACTGCAATTCACACCTTGAATAGAGTTCAACTAAAGAAAGGTACAGAGAAGACACCTTTTGAATTATGGTATGGCTATAAACCTAATGTTCATTATTTCAAAGTATTTGGAAGTAGATGTTACATCTTAAAAGAAGCAAGAAATGAAAATTTTGATGTAAAAGGAGATGAAGGCATATTGCTAGGCTACTCTTGTAAAAGAAAAGCATATAAATGTTTGAATCTTGATACTCACAAAGTCATAGAAAGTGTGCATGTAAGGATTGATGAGTTTGCAAAAAGATGTGAAGAACAAAGCAGCAAAGATCCTAAGGACTACATAAAATTTGTGTATTATGAACTTGATACTATACCTAAGACACAAGCAATGGTAATTGGACAACAATCCAGTCAACCATTGAATTTATTAGTACAAACTATGTTGCAAACTATGCAACCCAAGTTGTTAGCAAAGCAAACCAAATCATAGACAGAAGGACCCGAATCAGAGACAATGACACCTGAGTCTTAGATAGTGGAACCCAAGCATCAGCTAGAAGAACATGACAGTATATTTGAACATGGTGAACATAGTGGAGCAAGCCCATAATCAAGAAGGAAGGATCCTATACTTGCCAAATATGTCAGAAGGCATCATGCACCTGAGAAAATAATTGGAGATCAGACAAAAGATATAATGACAAGGAACAAAATTAAAGGTACATGTTTTCTTAGTGAAATTGAACCTAGATCTATCAATGATGCATTGAATGATGAAATTTGGATAGAAGCAATGAATGAATAAATTGAGAAGATAGAAAAGAACAAGACCTAGAATCTTGTACCTAGACCAAAAGAAAAGAATGTAATTGGTACTAAAGTGGGTTTTTAGAAACAAGATGAATGAAAAAGGTGAAGTTTCTAGAAATAAATCTAGATTAGTATGTAAAGGCTATGATCAAGAAGAGGGTATTGATTATGCAGAAATTTTTTCTCATGTTGCAAGAATTGAAGGAGTCATAACTCTTCTAGCATATGTTGCACACAAAGGATACAAGGTATATCAAATGGATGTAAAGTTTGCATTCTTGAATAGAATCCTAGAAGAAGAAGTCTATATTGAGAAACCTGAAGGCTTTGTAGATCCTAATAAAAGGAATATGGTCTGCAAATTGTGCAAAGCCTTGTATGGACTGAAACAAGCCCCAAGAGAATGGTATGAAAGACTGCATGGTTATCTAGTAAGTATTGGATTTCAGAAAAATAATGATAATAGTAGCTTGTACTTAAAAGAAGGCCCTAAAGACAAGATACTATTAGCAGAGATATTTGTTGATGATATATTATTCAATGGATATGATGATTTATGAAAAACATCCTCAGTAGCTATGAGTAAGGAATTTGAGATGTCTATGTTTGGTGAAATCAAATTATTTGTTGGTTTACAAGTTCAAAAAATGAAGGATGGTATCTACATTACTCAATAAAAATACACCAAAGAGATACTGAATAAATTTGGAATGGAAGATTCCAAACCAGTTGGGACACCTATGTCTACTGGACATAAGTTGTCTAAGGATGATGATTCAAAGGAGGTAACTCAGACTACCTACAAGTCCATTATTGGTAAACTACAATATGTTGTTCACACTAGACTTGATATTGCATTAGCGGTTGGTATTGTTGCAAGGTTTTCAGCTAATCCTAGGGAAAATCATTTGATGGCTATCAAAAGGATTATGAGATAACTTAGAGGTACTGGAGATTATGGATTATGGTATAAGAAAGGAGGAAAATTTGACTTCAGGACTTTTACTAATACTAATTGGGCAGGAAGTGTTGACGATAGGAAGAGCACAAGTGGTGGAGCATTCTTTCTTGGAAAGAGGTTATTCTCCTGGACTAGTAAGAAACAAAACTGCATTTCTTAGTCTACAGTAGAGGCAGAGTATGTTGCTGCAGTAGTCAATAGTTCAAATATCATATGGTTCAAAGAACTGTTGTTAGGTATGAAGGAAGAAATCAAAGAACCAGTTATTATTTACTATGACAACACTAGTGCTATTAAAATTTCAAAGAACCCTGTGATGCATACGGAGACCAAACATATTGCAATAAAGTATCATTTCTTGAGAGAATTGGTTTAGAACAAAGAAGTAAGGTTGGAATATGTGAATACTAAAGAACAAGTTACAAACATATTCACCAAACCTTTACCTAAGGATGCATTCATGTATCTCAGAGGAAAGCTAGGGGTGATTCCCCTAACTGAGGCTCACTAAAGAATAGTTTAGTGATGCATCAATCGAACTACAAAATAGATCAAACATGTTGATGTAGATTATCAGAGCTCATTGCATATGAATTAGTACATTTAGGTGCATTAAAATTTAATTGATATGTTAGTTGGTGTCTTTGGCATTAGTTTTCAAAGAGGGAGAGATTACAATATATCATAATGATCAGTAAAAGAGGGAGAGATTATTGTATGACAGTAAAGATTACTAATGGAGAGATTGATGACAGAGGGAGAATTTTATCAGAGACAGAGAGAAATGTAAGAGGGAGAATTTTATCTCATTTATTGTTGACAGAAGGAGTCTTATGGATGTGAATCAGAATGAAGCTAAAGACATTAATAAAATTTGATTCATCTTAGTTTTTCTCTAAAATTATTTGTATTATGACATGTTGTGTTGCCATCAATGCCAAAGAGGGAGATTGATGATGACAATTATTCAATTGTGTATTGTCATTGATGTTACACATGTATATGCACTTATGTAGTGATGTTACACAAATGTCTACATCCAAACCAGGCATAGTTAGTGTATGCCAAGTGAATCTTAGTGTTCTCTGAGCTCAGTTAGGCAGTGAAGAAATTCAGTTCTTACCGAGTTCACTCAGGCATTACAGTGTTGGTCAGGTGTTGAATAATTTCAATGTTGACCGAGTTAAACATGATATAATTGATTAGATTGAGAAGTGTGTGGATGTAATTGAATTAGTGGATGAACATTATATGAAGAGAAGAGGTGAAATTAGATGGGATTATGATTAAGGACAGATCATCCGGACATAGTTGCAATAGAATATTTGATCAGTGAGGATCTAGTTTATAAATAGAGCAAGATCTGAATCAGAAAAAAATAGTTGCATATTCAATAAGGTCAATTCATTGTTACTTTCTAACAATTATAGCAATAATTCAAATCTCTTAACATAGTAGACTTAACAGTCTTTTGTAAATCCTCTCACAAGGTGACATTTCTATATTGAAGTGTTTGAATACCTCTAACAAGGCCACTCCTTACAAGGTGATTAAATCCTCTAACAGGGTCACACATAATAGTTTGTTATTTTAACCTTTAACAGGGTTGGCTCCTAACAGGGCTCACGTCAGAAGAGTGAAAAATAGTAACTAGTTGCAATTGGTGGTTTTTCCCATATTGGGTTTCCATGTTAAATCTTGGTGTTATATGTGTACATTTCATTTGATTTATGGTTTATGTTTTTGCAATTAATTACTAAAGATAATCACAGTTAATATCTTAAGATTTTCTATGTTAACCGAGTGACAAAGAAATATCTATGTTAATTGAACAATAGTGACTGCTTTTTTAAAGACATCTAAGGGACTTGGATTTTTTTTTGGGGTAACTAATTAACCCCTCCCCTCTCAATTACTCATCTCATTTCCAACACCTCTACCGAGATTGTAGGACAACAACAAGTACAAGAAAAGGAGAAGCCCCAAGAGAAAGAAGAAGAGAAAGCAGTTGAGAAACAAGAAGAGAAAGAAGAGGAGAAACAAGAAGAGAAAACAAAGGAGAAACAAGAAGAGAAGAAAGAGGAGAAGCAAGAAAAGTTGCAAGAAGACAAGAAAGAAGTTAATAGAGAAGAAGGTACTTTGACCAAAACTACATCTAATGCACTGAAGGAATCACGCTTGCCAAAATTTTCTATTGGTGAGAGTATTTTGGTTGAGACGAAGAAATAAAAGAAGAGAAAGAAAGTTGACTTGAGTCAACCGATTATAGTACTTAAGTTAGACATCACTACACTTAAACCAAAAGAATTATCTGAATATGCAGATTTACTGATGAAGAAAGCATCACAAGATAAATTATTGCAAAAGAAATGAAAGACCACTCTACTAGAAAGTGTTAAGGACATATTACAAGAGATTGTCCCTGAAGCTGATATAAATGAAAAGGGAAGTCTACTTAGTCAAGTGTAAGAGCTAGTGCAACAAATAAAAGAACCAAGCAAGGACACCACTGAGTATATGATGAAAGTTCATGAGAAGAAAATGGAACATCAAATCATTG
Source organism: Thuja plicata (assembly GCA_018584345.1). Taxonomy (NCBI): domain Eukaryota; kingdom Viridiplantae; phylum Streptophyta; class Pinopsida; order Cupressales; family Cupressaceae; genus Thuja; species Thuja plicata. The sequence continues at coordinate 255,996 of MU224433.1, read as the reverse complement.
AACATATTCTGGAGAATGTTGCATTGGATAAGGTTTCACTTTCTAAGGTATGCATAGATATAGAAAGTAAATTGACTGATATTCTATTATTATTTCAAAGATTTTGTTCAATATCACAATTTACTAAGGAAGTAAAAAATAAAGTTGAGTCTGTAGAGAAAGAGTTGACCGAGAAGCTAAAGAATGTAACAATCCAACTTGGATCACTGCAAGCATATTAGCCAAGGCTAAAAAATTTGATGGGAATGTAGCATGAACTTAGAAGAGAGGAGAAAAAGATAATATTAGAACTACTTGAGTTGCAAGCTATTTTGATTCCCCACATTGAATCAATGCAAAATCATTTATATAAGGCCAAATATTTGGTCAATACTCCATATGTTAGATCCAGGGACATCATGATTGTATTGGAAGCCAATACCAGTGCATAAATTTTTGTGTTACAAGCTTTAAGGGAAACATGGGAGATATCCCTAGTAGATGACCAGAAGCGGTATAAACACATTTTTGATAAGATATATCTAGCAGAGCCAAGTAAGTAATTTTGGTTTTTGGCATATTTGTCAAAAAAGGGGGATATATATGTAAAAAGGGAGATATACATGTATATGTATAGATGATATAAATTATATAGGAAGTATTATCAAAGGGGGAGTTATACAAAATTTTGATGACTTTGATTTTTTGTCAAAGATGCCAAACTAATGCCAAAGGGGGAGATTGATACTCCTAATTGTTATTTTGTTGTCATTAGTGTTTTTCAAATTCATATTGATCATAAGAGTTAGTTGGTGAAAGGATTTAATAAATTCAGTCGCTAAAGAGCAAAGAGACAGTCGGTAAAGCAAATCAAGTTAGTCACTGAGTAGAGACAAGCATCGAGCAGTGATAGTTACTGAGAAGTGTTAGTTACCAAATTGAGATAGTTACTAAGCGGAGAGCACTATATCACCAAAAAATAACCAAGCATGTTACCAAGTATCACAATGCTGACATAACTATTCAATGCAGATATATTGAATATGTACACCGAGTAGAGAATGTTTTACATAATCAAAGGTGAGTGTTAGTTATAACATTGGGATTGTAAATACATAATTGCCCATGATCATGAGATAGTTCCACCAATGAAAAATAAGAGGAATAATTTATTGCAAATATAAAAAACCTTGCACTACTTAACCTCCACCATTGAAGGAGAAAGACCTAGAACTTTTCCACCGCCTAAAAATTATATAAAGTTCAAAGTGTGAAGAAAAAAATGAGCGTCTAAGAGAGTGAGATAGAGAGTATGAGACAGTGATAGAGAAAGAATAGTACCGAGTACAAATAAATTATAGAAGAACAATGAAAATGAATAAGTTTGATGCTACCGAGTGCAATATGAGGTAATGAAATCATTGAGAATAGAGAGTCTGAATAGAATTTGATTAATACATTTTCATAGACATTTTGTATTGAGTTTTATTGTATTAAGAGGAGTGTAAATCCCACTATTGGGTAGGCCCTAATAGGTCTCATTTTGTAAATCCTTTAATAGGGCACATCTCTTAGATTAGAGATTATAAAATCCTTTAACAAGGTAGACTGTATAAGTCTGTTTGTACTCATAACAGGGTAAGCTATCAAAAGTAGCTAAAAATTGTAGCTCTAATCGAACAACCTTTTTACTCTAGTAGTGAAGGATTGTGGGTGCCATCCCCACTGCCTTTTTTTCCTCTAACCAAGGATTTCTACGTGACCCAAAAAAATGGTGTCATGAGATATGTTTTTATGTTTTGAGTTATATGCTTTATAATGTTCATCTGCAATGTATTCAGTTTGGTAAATGTTCAGAATAGATGTTAAGAGTTTTTTGCAGTATTGATTCACCCCTCCCTTCTCAGTAGTTATCTTTCCATAGTTAACCCAATAGAATGTGCCTTTCTTAAATCCAAAATTGTGACATATTTCATCCTCCAAGATGGGGTTAGTATTGATAAATAAAATCTTTGATTTACTGGCACTAACCCGTTGTCCCGAAGCTCTCACATACATTTCCAAGATTTCCTTATGATTTTTGGCTTCAGATTTTGTACTTTTACTAGGTAAGATTGTATCGTCAGTAAATTCCTGATGGGTGACATTTGGCACTCCATCAGTTACTTTGATACTGGATATCAACCATTGCTGGTTTTGTTTTCTGACTGCTCTACCAAAGGCTTCTGCCATAATGATGAATACAAAAGGGGTTATAGGGTCCCCTTGTCTTATTTCCCTTGATATATCAAATAATTCCTTAGGTGTGCCATTAATTAATAAAGATATTTTAGGGGTTGATATACAATTGAAGATTAAGTGTATCCACTATTTTGAAAACCCAAATGCTTCTAAGAATTTGCATAGAAACCTCCAATCAACTTTATCGTAAGCCTTCTGAATATCCAATTTTATTAACATGCTAGGTTTCTTATTTTGTTGTACTGTATGGATGATTTCTAGTGCAATGATAATACCTTCGAATATAGATCTACCTAGTACAAAGCCTATCTTCTCTTCCGAGATAATTGCTGGTAAAATATATTACAAGTGGCTTTAGATAGTATTTTATATATTGTATTGCATAAAGCAACATGTCTGAAGTCTCCTAAGTCCTCCAAATTAGATTTCTTAGGTATTAATGTTAAAAATTTATTATTTTTTTGATGGAGTAATCTCCCCGATTTCCTTGTATTCTCTATTGCCTCATATAGCTCATTTCCAAGAAAGTGCCAACATTTTTGACAAAACCCTGCTTGGAAGCCATCTGGCCCTGTGGCTTTTTCAGGATATAGTTGAAAGAGTGTTGATCTAATTTATTCTATAAAAAAAGCCTTATTGAGTTCCCTGTTATCTTCATGAGAGATTATTTTGGGGATATTGGATAGTAATTGTTGTTGTTCATGTAGATCAAAGAATTCCTTATTATTTAAAGTTTCTTGAAAAAAAATAGAAAAATTCATTAGCAATGTGTTGGGGTTATCTACAACCTCTCCTTTTTCATTATTATACTTAATATTCTATTAATATTCCTCCTAGACTTTGTGCTATTGTGAAATAATTTAGTGTTTTTATCTCCTTCAGATAACCATGTCTTATTAGACCTTTGTTTCTAATATATTGTTAGCAATAATAGTCCACCAACACAACTAAGAGGGGGGTGAATCAGTTGTGTTCCAAATAATTACACTTTAAACTTTATAAAATAACTACTCAATACAAATCTGAACACATCAAAATCAACATGATAACACAAGCAATTGTTGTCGAGGAAACCTTGTTAAGGAAAAAATCCTGGTGGGAATTAGCACCCACAAATAATGCACTGAAAGTATTGTATCCTTGTTAGGAGATTTAGTGATGTTAGGAGATGATTATTACATACAGTACATAGTCCCTATTAAAGAACATACCCAGTTAGGAGTCAAGAGAAATAAGACGCTCACTGCCCAAATGAGAAGGTTAAATCTACCTTCTGGACTCACTGTCTGAAGTACAGATATAGAAGAATATAATAACCAATGAACTGACTAATAACAACTTTCTTTGATTAAAAATTTCCAATGAAGTTCATCACTATCACTATCTCTTATCTACATCCAAAAAAATTCACAATTACAAGCTCGCAGCTTCCATATCCTACATCCACACTATCTCATCAAGAAACAAATGTCATTTATACAAGTTGCCAAAAAGCAATTAGGTCAGCCATTTAGGACTTTCCCAATGCATAAATAATTATATAGACCCTTACTAAGATACATACGGTAACTTAAACAAGTAAACATCAAATATAAATCATCAATTATACTCCAAGATCCATAATTCATGCTCGACATCCTCTAAACACGTTACATTGATGTAGTTGACCACAAATAGATCTTTGCAAGATCACACACCTCAAAAGACATCACCAATAAATCAATGATCCTAGAATCATAGATAACATTATTAGACATGTCATCTTACACTTCTCAAGCTCGCATATCATAACCAATTCTCACATCCAAGTTATCTCCAAAACTTAGTGACCAACTCTGTCATACTCCTCTATCACTGCCCTGTAACCAGTCTTCACCAAAACAACTATAACTTATGCCAATAGTAATATCAAGCCAAGAGACCTTAGATATAAGATTTTTGCTCATCCTCATATACATCTCCATGATCACATGCTCTAAAAGTTTGTACAGTGTCTGTAAACTTTGGTCAGTCTTTCTTCTACTAGTGATAAGTAGCCTATCTGAGACTCCTAATGAAACCAATTGAAACATATGTTGACATCAATGACAAAAAATCAATGTAAACACCTCTAATAGGAAAATTACAAAAATCTCACCCTTTGGCATTGATGGAAACATATGTGAAAATCCATAAACCCAAAAGTATCCTTTTCAATACAATCTTCTCAATATCCTCTCCACAGCTTCCCCTTAAACAGTGGGGATTTTTCACTTGTATCTCTCCCCATTTGACATCAATGGAAAAGGGTTCCATAAATATTATAATTTTCAAACCTTCCTACCTCTACAAGGTGTAGCTTTTGTAAATATTCATGCTTACAAAAACCAGGTGCTTGATCACCCAAATGTGTTTTGTTGTGTTCCTGCAATCACTCCCCCTAAGGAGTGGATCCAAGCACCAAGTCCAGTGAATGATATAGCTCTGATAGCTACTAGAATGATGCATTTATACATCATTTATTTCTCACAAGGAGGGGTTCTGAACCCAATTATACCTTTGAGATACTCAAATACATCTTTTGACAAAGGTTTTATGAATATATATATTATTTTCTCCTTTGTACTGATGTACTCTAATCTGACTTACTTTTCTTCAACCTAGTTTCTCAAGAAGTGATATTTGATTGAAATGTGTTTGGTCTTTGAATGCATAACATGATTCTTTGACATATTGGTGTAGGGAACCTAGGACAACTCCATGGACCTAAGGAAGGGACACTTAGGATAGGAGTGAATTTGGATCCATTTGGGCCAAGAAATGTAATAAGGAGACCATTTGTAAGGTCAATTGGATCTAAGGTATAGTTATAAGCCTAGATGCCAAATTGAACCAAGGGTCTTAGTTAGGTAGAATAAGTAATTTATAAGGGAATTAGCTGATTTTGGTCTTAACATAGATAGATTTATCCATTTTCTAATTGTATTGGTCTAATAGATGCATTTGAGAAAAAATGCTAATGTTGTCATGTAAAATGCAATGTTGTCATGTAAAATGCAAAAGTTGTCATGCAACATTGAAAAGTTGCTCAATGGCTTTTTCAAAAGTTGCTAAAAAATTTGAAATGGTTGATAACCATTTGAAATTTGGTTATATCCATTGGGTTGAGTCTATTTAGACACAAGGAGATCATACATCCAAGGAGGATGTCAGATTGTATAGAGATTTAAAGAAAACTAATTGCAAACCCTGAATTTATAGAAATTTATCTGATTCTGTGCATGGTATGAACTTGTACAGTCATAGTAAGATCTAAAATTGTAAGTTTTGGATAGAGGAATTTGTGTTATATTAAATGCATTTGGTTTGAAGTGTTTTGGTTTCCATTTGTGCAAGTTATTTGAATTTTGGTGTAGACTGGTCTGAATAGCCCTAAATTTGAGGGGTTTTGAGAAATGGCCCTCTAACTTGCAATCCCACCATGGGATTCAAATGGCCCTCTGGGAAATGAAAGTTTGTGGAGTTCTCTTAAGGATTCCAGAGACTCAGGGTGAGGGGATTTGGTTTGCCATTTTTTCAAGCCATCCCTAGGCTAAACATCTCTATGTGTTTAGCCAAGAAAATTGAGGAGTGGAGATAGTCGGTCAATTGGATTGAAATGACTTGGTTAGTGGGAAATTTTGATCATTTTTGGATAGTAGATGAGTTAAAAATCCTTGGAAAGTTTCTAGTAACCCATCCTTACACATTTTCTTTGTTATCCATGCCTAGTCTAGCTAATTAGGCCCGTGGACCTAGTAAGTTTTTTGGGGTGCAGGATTAGATTCAAACCAAGTACTTTTGGAATCCTTTAGGGATTGGAAAAGGGTATTCAAATATGTGGATAATTCATCAAGTTGTTCAGGTTTTTTGGGAGTTAATCACCAAAAATGAGTGAGTTAGGGCTAGTAGAGATTCTAGTCCGAATTGAGAAGGAGGTGTTGTGGATGTTGGAGGAATCCATAGGGAGTTTAATATTAGTGTTTGGGGTCCCTATAGACTATTTCCACCATGATTTGAAGATCCACACATTGTGGGATAGTTTTCACTACTTTGGACTCATTTAGGTATTTGATTCCTAAAGCAAGTTTTTTGGTCCAAATACAAAGGAGTTCCTAGGTGTAAAGGAGGATCATTGGAGGTTGATCATGTAATTGGAGAAGGATTAGGATCCCTAAGAAGAGGTATTGGACAAAAGGAGAACCTTAGAATAAGGTTAAGGTTTCTAAAGGAGAAGTTATACTTTAAGGTTGTGCACTCTGCATCAAGTGGTATCAGAGCCACTAAGAACTTGATTGGAAGGTAGGAGTAAGACATGATGTCTGATATTGAAGGTAATGATGTGGATGGATTCCCTAGAGATGTGACGAACAAAGAGTTGTCAAAATTCTCAAGGAGTATATGTAAAGAAGCAAGAAGATGGAAGATGAACTAGCAAGTTTGAAGGATCAATAGGGAGGAAAGAAGTATGTTGATGACGAATCAGAAGAAGAAGATGAAGTTGAAGAGGTACTAGCAGCAAGTAGACCAAGGGTACATGATGACCATAGATTTTTCATGGAGACCCTTGAAAGGGTAGGGAGAAAGGACTCCAAGACAGATCTACCCATGTTCATAGGGAAGATGGATGTAGATGAATGCATAGACTGGTTGGAAGTATTAGATAATCACTTTGAGTGTGAAGATAGTCCAGAACATCAAAGGGTGAAGAAAGATTAATCAAAGATGAAAGAAATGACATTAAGTTGGTGGAACTTCTTGTTGAATGATAGGGTTGAAAATGAGAATAAACCTATTACATCTTGGAAAAGGACAAGAGCAAAGATCAAGAGGTAGTTTGTTCCTGAATATTATGATATAGTGATGCATAGAAAGTTTCATGGTCTAAGGAAAAAATACCTTTATGTGAATGCCTACATAGAGGAGTTTCACAAACTCACTCTTAGAGCCAAGCTCTCTAAAATGGAGAAGAAAAAAGTGGCTAGATACGTGAGTGGACTGAAATACTCCATCCATGATGAAATCACCATGTTCAATCCTGATTCAGTGCACAAATCTCTTTAATTGGCACTCAAGACTGAGGAGAAATAGAAAAGGAAAGGTGATCAAAAAAGAGGAGGAAGGAGTGGTAACTTCAATAGAGGAAGAGGAAGGAATAGTGGTGGTGGTCCTTCAAATAGATTCTAAGGAGAATCTAGTAACCAAGGAGGACAAGAAGGAGAATCCAATCAGAGGGGTGGATTTAGGGGTAGAAGAGGAAATAGTAGAGGAAGATTTGGGGGTAGGAACTCAGGAGTGTTCACAAGGAGATGTTTCAACTACAACCAAGTGGGACATCAAGCCTCAAGGTGTCCAGAGAAGCAAGGAAACAATAACCAAGGTGGAGAAAGGAGGGTACATCTGACCCAAGAAGATGACACACAAAGCATACAAGCACAAAGAGGAAATGTAGATCCAGAACAAGGTGAGTGTTTGATGTTCAATAGGACCTTATTGAAGGCCCTTGATGAGACAATTTATTATCTTTCTTTTATGTTATCTTGATACTCCATTTAAGACATTACCAAGACATTTGTTAACCTATAATTATGTCAACTTGTAATAAGTATAGTTAGAATCACCAACCCATGGGTAGTTAGCTATGACATGTTTTGCCATATATATATATATATTATAGCACTTCATATAGCTATCAGAATGTGTGTTCTAATATTTGGATTGATTTGACTAAGTTTGCTTGTATACATTTCCGCATGCTAACTAATCTTCCAGGAAGAAGGAGCAGCTTGAGAGTGGTTGACAACATTAAAGAAGAAATGTTGAAGTCTAGTTGCGATGGGAAAATCATCATGGCACCAAAAGACATGCCTGCTACATTGGAGGATCCACCATCCTAGATAATATAGGAGTATAGCTCTGCTATATTTCCTCAGTGGTCATCACCCTGTTGAATCGGTCGTCCAAACTTTATTACATATGTCGTGGGCTGTTACGTTTCCTTTTTCTTCTATGGAGAGATTTAAGTAAGAACTTATCTTTATTTTTTGAATAGTTTCAATCCTCTATTTATAGGTATTTGATTGTTAGTTTGTAAGTTTAGAGTTTTTGAGAACATATTGTTGCATCTCGCACAACAAGTTACTTTTCCAGTTCTGTGCATTGTTCCGATGTAATCAGTTTCTGAAATATAATGAATTGATTTTGATTTACCTTCTGTGTTAGTAGTTAGCAGAAGCCAACCAAGGGGAACCACTTGGGAGGTGGATTAGATTAGAGTAGAGTAGATTTACTTTCAACATTTACAACATTTTGAATAGGAGTTTACTGTTTCATTCCTACAGCATTGGATTCATGTATGTTCCTGCATCTAAGAGGAAGAAGATGAGATGAATATGGCAGATTTCTTCCAGGAGAGTTTGAAAATCTGAACAAAGAAGTTGAATTACCTTTTGTTGATGCGAGTCTTGAATTTCCTACAACATCTTCCTCTGAATAAATGCATTTTGATCCAATTGGCCTGTGCCCTTTTGCTGAAATTTTTGCTAGTTTCCTTGATAATTCTGTTCTGAGTGTGCCTGTTGTCCATAATGTTGTAGCTAATTTTCCTTTCCAACAACCATTCCATTTTCCAATACCTCCAACAATGGAACAACCTACATTTCCATTTCCTCTACCAAGCCTATTCAACAATGTGAATCTCAAAAACATACCCACTTCTGCACTCCCAATGTTCTATTGCCTAATAACTAAAGATCCTAACACCTTCTATTTGAGTTTGACATTCTCTATCAAATATTTGACTAATACACTAATGGCCACAAGCTCAAGTTGTTTCCAGCAACATTGAAGGAGTCTACCCTATGATGGTTTATGGGCTTAGGAGCTAATGCAACAACTAGCTGGTATGAAATGCAGACTCTATTTCTGCAGAAGTACAAAGAGTATTGCAAGGGGGTGACCCAAGAGGAGATGAAATTTTTTGAATGTCACAGAAGGAGGATGAAACTTTAGAAGATTATGTTTCACATTTTCTGTATAATTTATAGAAGAATCCACAGCATGTGTTGGAGGAGGATTTGCATAAAATCATCTTCTTGAGAGGAGCCAGTGATAGCTTCCTGGAAGCACTAGACCTCATGGTTGGAGGAGATATATCTCAATCTTCCTGGGATGACCTCAAGAAAATATGCCTCAACTATTCAAGATCAACTATAAAAATGGGCAGAGGATTCCAGTCTACAGTTACTAAGGGGAACACCTTAGACATTTCTAAGTTGGATATTTTGAACCTACTATCAGACTTCAAGAAAGATATCATTAATGATGTTGCTACACACCTAGACACCATGAATGCCAAGAAGAAGCATGCATATACTGAAGCACAACTAGTCGAGTATTGTCCTCACTGCCGCAAACAAAAGAAAGACTATGGATGCAAGCTAGTGGCAAACTTGGAGAACCAACACCTGTCTACCAAGTACATAAAAATAGAAGGGGACGATGAGGAAGTGATCTTTGTTGCTCAATGTCGGCCATGGGATTCAAGACAAGGTATGCCACATGATCCTTTGCAATTTTCTAGTCCTTATAATAATAAATGGAAAAACCAAAGTTATCAGAACCCTTCTTAGTATTCCCAACTTGCTTAGAATAAATAGTGGCCTAACCAATAGCAAAACCAGCGGCCTAACCAATAGTAAAACCAGTGGCCTACCCAACCTCAAAATCAAAGGCAACCACCACAGGGGAACTGGAAACCATATAACCAATGGTGAGGACCTCAATAGTGGCCTAACCAAAATCTTGGTTATCCACCCTTATCACCTCCAGTGTCTCAACTTGAAATAATTCCACCTCCTACAGCCACGAGTCCCGTTCCAAAGAAATCACAATTTCCTGCTGAGCCACAACCTAATCCTAGAAACAAGAAACAACATCAACCAATGTATGCCACTAATACTCAGCAGTACCATGCATATGCACTAGATATATATGATATATATTTAATATTTGGTACTACTCTTCCCACACCTGACCTGCTTGTTATAACAGAAGTTCCAGACATTATTATAGCATCAACACTTCTACCAGAAGCTACTTTGCCAAATACTATCCAACTAGCTGATATGCCAACTAAAATTGGTGTTGATAGCTCAATCAATCCTCCCTTTCCACAAAGGATTAGCATGGAGAAACCTATACCCCAAGAAGAAACACCATTTGATATCCTTGAGCAGCGGAAAAAACATGCATATCTAGATTCCTCTATTCCAAGCTATCAAAGATGTTCCTCTTTATGGAAAAGCTATAAAGGAAGCATGCCTTAAAAATCCTGGGCGTAAGAAAAAGGATCCTCAAAAAATCCATGTGGTAGGTCAACTTGTAGATATTATGTTGGGAAAAATAGTCATACCAAAGTACTCTGATCTTGGAAGCCTAGTTATTGATTTCATAATTAATGGTTAGTCTGTGAAAAATGCTCTAGTTGATTTGGGTGCAGCTATAAATTTTGTAACTAAGGATACCATGAATAGGTTGAGTATACAGGGATTAAGAACCACACCAAAAGTATTACAACTTGCCGATAGTTCCAGTGTAACACCAAATGGCATCATAGAGGATGTAGCAGTCACGTTGGATTCATGGGAATATCCTACAGATTTCCTAATATTATCACCTAAGGTAAACTTTGTTGGCTACCCAGTTATCCTTAGAAGACCTTGGTTAGCCACCACTTATGCTAATATTAGTTGTAGATCAGGTAACATGATAATTTCAAATGGCCAAGAAATAAAGAAGCTAGCATTATATCCTCCTTCCCAACCTCAACCAGATTTGAGTACACCTATTTTCCCAGATTTGGGAAATGAGGAAGAAGAGCTAAATTTTGTTGCTCAACTAATACACATGCACTCCTTCCTGACAAAAATAAGAAGAAGATGATGTGATCCAAAGTATCCTTACCAATGAGTGTGTCATAGAAAAAGCTATTTTTGGAAGCTCTATTTTACAGTTGTGTACCTTTGAGGATTGTGTTTTTCCAGAAACTCCTGATATAATCAATCAATTACTACCATGTGAAGTATCTACATGCCCAATCTCTGAATTGTCAGTCTTAGGACTGATAACTACTGTGGAACTTTTTCCTAGTCACAATATCCATGTTAACAGTAAGCTGCCACCACAACTATTGGCATTGTTAACCAAATTCCTATGTAAGCATGAAAAAGGCTTTGCTTAAGATTATGGAGACATGGAAAGTGTGAACCCAAAGCTCTACATACATAGAATCTACATCAATGAAGGTAGTCTACCACTTCGCCAACCGTGGAGAAGAATTAACCCAACCTTGAGAGAAATAGTCAAAACTGAATTGCAAAAGTTGCTAGATGCTGGTTTCATATATCCAATCTCTGATAGAAAATGGGTATCACCTTTGGTCATAATACCTAAAAATGGTGGTAAATGGAGAATCTATGTATATTATAGGGAATTTAATAATGCCACAAAGAAAGATCATTTTTGCTTTCCATTTATTGATCAAGTTTTAGACACTTTAGCTTGAAAGAAGTACTCTTTTTTGGATGGATATAGTAGTTATAACCAGATCAAAATTTCTCCAGAGGATCAGGAGAAGACCGCATTCACATGCCCTTGGGGAACATATGCATATTTTGTGTTACGTTTTGGCTTATGCAATGCACTAACTACTTTCCAAAGAGCTGTGATCATCATTTTTGTTGACATATCACATGATTATATGGAAATATACATGAATGACTTCACTACATTCAGTGTTACTTTTGAGGAGGCTTTGAAGAACTTAGAAAAAGTATTGATCAGATGTCAAGAACACAACATGTCTCTCAACAATGAGAAATGTTTCATGATGATGCAGGAAGGAGTAGTGCTGGGACATTTCATCTCAGAAGTTGACATTCAAGTAGACCCTGCAAAAATAGAGGTAATTCTCACATTGCCTACACCTACTAAGCAAAAATATGTTATATCCTTCTTAGGACATGCTGGCTATTATAGGCATTCCATTGGAAACTTTAGTCAAATAGCTAGTCCTTTATACACATTTCTTACACAAGAGGCCGAGTTTGCATGGACAAAAGCCTATGATGATTCCTTCGTACAGCTCAAGTCACTGTTGTAGACACCTAAAATTGACCAGGTGTATCTCAAGCATTCAAAATTGCAAATCTCAGCTAAATGCTTTAAAATCTCATCTCAATGCAAAAAAAATGGATCAAATCAAATGGACAAAAATCAAATCAAATTAAAAGATCAAATAATTAAATTCAAGCCTAAAGGGATTAATCAAATTATGCAATTGATTTTTCAATTATATAGTTCAAAAGAAACAGATCAAATCCAACCCATTCACCCTTCCATGGTTAAATTAATTAAATGATTGAGTTATTTAATTCCTAATATCTTTGAGACAACCAATGAACTTTCCCTCCATTTGAGAACACCTCAAAGCTTTTGACTTAACCAAACTTTTATCATGATCAACTCACTCTACCCCCTACCCTTGGGAAAATACTATAAATACAAGCCGTTTCCTTTGTGTTTGGGATCCAAGAATTTCAAGAGCAAAAGCATCCTTATTATATGCATATGGAGAGCATTTGAGGGCTTTTGATCACATTTCAGCATTTGCATAGCATTTAGTATATCATGTTTTAGGAGCATTTGTTGTTTTCTAACATATCTTGGAGCATTTTGAGCATTTTGAGCTAGATTTGAGCATTTGTTTATCTTTCATTTCTCATTCTAGGATTTTCCTTGAGAGAGATTAAGCCTAAGAGCTCTCTTAAAAAAGCTTAGATATAGAACCATGAGATGATATGGATTTTTAGCTTCAATTCTTATATTAAATCGTATTGTCTTTCCATAGAATTGTTGTTATTAGTCTTAATTTCATGAAGGTGTTAATCTTACACACACAAATGGCGCCCACCGTGGGGTTCTAAGCCTCATTGCTAACATTTTATCATAAAATTTGGTGTGTTTTGCTTTGTTCTTAGTGTTATTTTGCAAAAAATAGGAGAAGAGCCGCTTATGCGATATTCAGAGCCACCTAAGAATAATAAAATGCCACCTACGTAGCTTGATTCATCTCCGTCTTTTGTTTTGCAACCGCGTGCTAGATAAAGTGGGCCACCTACTAGATAAAGTGGGTTGTCAGCTAGATAAAGTGTGCCTCCTACAATTTTTCAATAGCCGGTTACCTGCAACCTTTGGCCACTTTTTACACTTTCTGTACCACCTGTGATTTTTAAAAAGCCGCCTGTTAGGATTTAAAAGCCGTGTAGCAAGTTTATATTTTGTGCTTCCCAACATTTAAATACTACTCTTTAGCTGTTAAATGCTGCGTAAGTGTTTCTGCATTAAATCAGGTTTTTATTGATGTGGTCACTATTGTAACTCTCTGTGTTTTTCTGTCCCACAGTGAAAAGTCACCCAAAGGTGCAGAAACCAGAGAAGCGGATCACAAGGCTTAGTAAAGAGGTGAGAATCAAAACCAAAAATGATAAAGAAATACATGCGGAAAATTTGTTAGAGAGTTTATTTGAGGAAGAACACTTGTATGATCAATATAATAAGGTGTTTTTTGCTTACAAATGAAAATCTCCTACTCTTTAATTAGTTTTGATGCTTAGTTCTTTAAAGCTTTAATTGATAAATATTTCATTAAAAGAGCTTTTAGGAGGGAATTTGTCATTTGATTTTTTCCAAGTTTTCTTCACTTTGCCTCTCTTTATGTTGACTAACTTGTTGGAGGAGCCGAAGTGGGAACGATTGCCACTAGGTAAGTGAAAATAAGCCAAAAACACTCAAAAATTTGCCTAGCCTTGCTAGCTTCAAAAAATTAGGTATTTATCTAATCAAGCTTGCATTACTTAACTTTTGGAAAATTCTTTAAATCTAGCATAAATAGGGACACCCTACTATTTTATGTTCAAACAAGACATTAGGTATATGCTCTCAACTTTTCGAAGTTGATCAAAAAGACAAAAGTGTCAAGTTTGGGTGGTAAAAAGAAAGGGAGGATTAATTGAACCACACACCTCATTTTTTTAAGAACCTCCTTGTCAAGAGGTTGAAAATGAACAAGTATATTTGAGGTGTTTGGAACAAAGAAATAAAATAGGGATATGCTCTTCACTCTTTGAGTGAATCAGATTCCCAAACTTGTTGGACTAAGTTCGGTTTTTTCTTTCCATATTCATGCTAGTTAAATAGATCTTTAGAGGGCCTGCCTCCCAAGAATTGCCTTACAAGGACGGTGAGAAGGAATTACCCAAAGTGGGAGATATTCACTTTTACCATGATATCGTCCGACCCACTATAGATAAATGCACTTTACCTTAATCAGAAAGTGACTAAAACTTGTACAAGCCATCCTCACTTCCTCTAGTAGTCCTTTGAGATTGCACAAAATTGTACTTTTATGCTTGTGGGAAGCCCTCAAAGGGGTAAAGGATCTTGTCAAGATTTAGACCAGAATAATTTGAGACCTGATAAAGAAGCATACCTACCTTTGTAGAGCCATTATTAAAAACCAAATTTGTTGACTCTAAGGTAGACTGTTTCGAAGAAATTCTTGTGCAAACCTGTCAAAACATCCGAGAACATACACTGTTAATGTGGTTTTAGGGATATGGTACAATTTTAATGTGTGTGTTGAGCTTGTACTTTATTTTCATGCTAGAATCCTTTTTGATAAATCTGATCACAGACTTTAAACTTTTTAATCTAGAAAATACAAATAAAATTGATAAAATCAACTTTGATTAGCAAAGTGTTTCTTACCATCATTTCAGAGCCGCGTACAAATGAAACTGGGCTGCTTACAAATTATAAAATGCCGCTTGTAATCATTCAAAAGCCACGTAAGCCACTAGAAAGTGCCACGTATAAACATTTCAAAACTGCCTATCAACAGGCAAACACCGCTTGCTAACTATAGAGTACCACGTACAGTGATTCCAGTGACTGCGTATCAACTATAAAAGGCCGCCTACACGCAGGTAAGAGCCACCCATAAATTTAAAAGGGAAAATAGTGGGTATATGCTGAGGGGTTGAAAACAAGAAAGTTTCATTTTTGGATACCCTTTTGGACATTTTACCACTGTGGATACCTAACTGGATCAGAATCTTCCATCATTGGGAATTTTGCAAATTTATCCACGGATTGATCATTTAAGTGAGTTAAAAACCTAAGATCTTCATTTGATATATGTTAATGCCAGTTTTTACTCAATCCCATCACATCAAAACTATCCTACAACCAGACGGATCTTATCTGAGACAAGAGTGTTCCTTTCTAGGTGATCCTTTTTGTGCAAGGCCCTTACATGAACCCATCAAAGAAGCAGAACCGAGGATGTCTTTCCCGTTTGGCCATATAGATCCTGATCAGATCGATCATGTGAATAAGGATATGAACAAATGAGGAAATATTGATCCTAACAACAAAGGATCCAACAACAATACCAATGGAGGAACGAACATAGATCCTAACAATCAAGGGATGAACAATACCAACAATGGGGGCAACATAGACCCTAATGATGAGGAGTTAACTAATGAAAAGGTTAATGAGGCTATGCAAAGCCCTTTCTTCATGAAACTTATGGAAAAAGTGTTGGAAAAAGACAAGGAGAAGTACTTTCTAGACCTAGCACAAACGGGTCTCAAACTTCCACATGATTATGATGTCACCAAGCTCAAACAAGAAGAAGTTGAGGCTAACCCCATTGATATCATGAACAATAAATTCCATCTTTTCCAGATGTAATTGGACACAATAAAACAAAGTGGGGCTCCTAAACCCTTTTCTATCGAAGCTTTGTGTCCATTTCCATTTGATAAATATTTAATCATGATACCATTTCCAACAAATGCAATTTATCCTAAATATGACAAATATGAAGGAACATCTGATCCTCAAGATCACTTAAGGGAATTTTGTGCCCTAAGTCTATAGTTCATGCATAAAATAGCTTACCTTATGAGGTTGTTCCCTAGAATTTTGGGAGGTATGGAAATGGAGTGGTTCTCAAAGTTACCCTCTGGCATTCAAAACTTTGAGGAATTGGCCTCTAAGTTTGTAACTCACTATTCCTATAACATCAAAAATGAGGTTACAATGATTAATCTATGCAACACCAGACAAAGAGAAGGAGAGGGATTCCTACTTTTCCTACAATGATGGAGAGCGGTATTTTCTAGATACCCTTGAAGTGTACCCAAAAAGGAAAAGATGAATATTTTTGTGAACAACTTGAATCATGAAATGAACTATCGATTAAGGCTATAATGTCCTAGATCATTCCAAGACCTAATTGAGTATGGGGTGACAACAAAAGAGGTATTGATAAAAAGTGGAGAAATAAAACTCTACAAAGATAACAAGAATAACAACAACAACAATACCTCCAACACCAATCAAAATCAAAATTCCAACAACAACAATAGTCAATTTTGGACAAAGAATAACAACAATAAAGGAGTGGTTAACGATGGAGTGGTGGAGGCTAACACTTTAAAGGCTACCCCTTTCAATCTCACTCAAAACTAAGCTCAAGCCAATAATGTGAATCAAGCACCCAAAGTGCCCTTCAACAACAACACTAACAATAACTTTGGGAATAATCAAGGGACCCCCAAGCCTAAACCTTTCTTTGCACCTACACCCAAAAGGATATTCACTAATTTGGGTGAACAATTGGAAAATGCATTAAGGACACTTATTGTGAATAAACTTATCAATCTACCAAAGGCTCAACCATATGAACCTCACATCAAGCCCAACTAGTGGAATGAGAACAACCATTGTGACTATCATTGAAATAGGGGACATAAGACCAATGATTTCTTACGTCTCAACCATGTGGTACAAGATCTCATAGAAAATGGTGTGATAAAAGTGAATGGACCTCAAACTAATGAAGATCACACAGCCTTTAAAACTCCTTTTTATAATCATGAAAAAGGAGAATCTTCTAATTCCAACAATGGAGGAAATAATGCGAATAATGCAAGAGGCAGTCACAATGTTAACTTTTCTCATACTTATGACAATACCATCAATGTTGTTGTGGTTAAAGACCAACCTATTCAAGGGTCTGCTAATGCCATCACAATGGGGCAAGCCTCAAAGATTACCCTACAAGGGGGTACTCCTATTACTATTGGCCCTAAAACACCAACTATTTTGGCTAAACAAACACCACCCACGACAAAGCCTTATAGTTTGGTGGAACAATTACAAAAGACTCCACCCCAAATATCAATTTTGGAGCTGTTGAAATTATCTCCTAATCACAAGGAGATCCTAGAAAAATCCTTGTGTGAGACCACGATTCCTATAAACTTGGAGGAAGACAAATTTCAGAACATGGTAGGGCACCTTATAGCCCCTCATTGTCTTTCTTTTTCAGAGCAAGATGACATGTCTATCACACATCCTCAAAACTTACCCTTGCATATAGAGGTATTAATCAAAAGACATAGGGTCAAGAGAGTTCTCATATATGGTGGAGATGGTCTAAATATTTTCACTTTAAACCTTTTCAAGTCATTAGGGTTATCCAAGTCTTCCATTGATCCAAAGAAGCAAATCACTATCAAGGCTTATGATGAAGAAGAAAGATCTTCAAAGGGGATGATCATCCTACCAATTCAAATGGGACCTATCAAAAAGGATACTATATATCAGGTCCTTGACATGAAATTGACCTACAACATCTTACTAGGAAGGCCTTGGATACATGAAATGCAAGCGGTAGCTTCTACATATCACCAATGCATAAAATTTCCATACATGGGGGAAGAGATCACAATTGGAGGAGATTCAAACCCTTTCCAATATTTCAATGCTTTAAAGCCAAGTCATGAATTATATATTCCTCATAATAGGGAAAGATTTATCTCTGATATTACCATGGAAGAAGCCAAAGAGGAAAAGTCAGAACGAACATCAAATGTCACATCCACTCCTAACCATATTCAAACTAACTCAACTACATCAACGAAGGGAAAAGAAAAGATGAGTTACGAGGGTTCAAATTTAAAGGATAATTTAATTCAGACTTCAAAATTAAGATTGGAAACTTCTAAACCCACTAAGGAAGAGAGAGAACAAACTAAGAAAGATCACTATGAAAAGATGAGTAACCTAATGAATCAATTTGAGAAACAATGCAAAATTAACTCAAAAGGAGTAGGGGAATATTCATTTTCCCTCTTTGATTTACCTACAACCCCAAGGACACATGGGAAGACATCCAAAGATCATCAAACTCATAAATAAAATTCCCATTTTGTGAGGGAATGTGACAAACAAGAAATGGAAAAAGAAGATAATGAGGTATTACAATGGCTCTATAAAGAAGATGACAATTCAGCTAATTCCAATGAAAGGGTGCAACATATCAATATCCAAACTGATCAATATGGAAAAGGAATTGATATCATGAAGAAAATGGGATATAAGGGAAGAGGACCCTTAGGAGTTTGACATAGAGGGTTGTTAGAACCTATTGAACCAGTTTGGAGAGCCAAAGAAGAGAAAGCTGGCATAGGCTTTCAACATAAAGGAGAAAGTTCAAGCCCCATGCATGATTTTTGTGCACATATCCATATGGTAGGTTCTGAAAGTGAAGATGATTCTAGGGATTATGAGTGGGATTCCTTGTCCAAAGAATCTTTTCATGACATAGAGTTCGATACCATTCACACTTATGCAACTCCTCCAAAAGTTGAGAATCAAGAACATATGGCTCAAAGTTTGAATTCAACTCAAACATCAAATGAACCTCAACAAGTCAACATAGAAAAAGCACCTCTTTTCACTCAATGCATAGGTGAACCTTGGGTACCTTCATGGGTGGGATATTCTAACCTTGTGTTTAATCCACATGCTTTCTTTCCCATAGAAATCTTAGAGGACTCTAATGAAGAGGATTTTGATCCTTCTTCCATGGACCATCTTGAAGAGGCACATGTCATAGACCTTGATGATACAATGTACAAACCATCAAATAAAGTCATGTCCTTAAGTCATTCAAATGAAAGCCCATCTAATGAACCTTTGTCCTTAATACATCCTGAACTTATTGATTGGGATCTTTCTGAGCCAAATGACTTACTCTACTTGCCAAATGACAATACAATGGCTTTATACCTCAATGCGGTTGAACCCAATTCTTCCACCAATGAATTCACTCTAGATATGATGATAGGGGTAGGTTTTCAACCTCTTAATCCAAAAGATGAAGAGAAAATATACAAAAAAATGGGAAGGTCTAGTGGTGAAAACCACCATGTGGCAGTGCTAGACCCAAAAAAAGTAAAAATAAAGGATGTTTTCGAAGGTTAAAACCTAATTGTGGCACCTAAGGGAGAGAGGTTGGACACCTTACCAGCTCACAAAGATGAAATATTACCTATATTTATTGAACCCACATAAAAGGTTAACATTGGAACATAAAAGGATCCTAAATTCATTCACTTAGCAGCACCTTTGAGTCCCTCAGAGAGAGAAGAATTCATTACATTCTTTAAAGAAAAACAAATCAACTTTTCATGGTCGTATGCTGACATGCCCAGATTAGATCCAAGTTTCATAATGCATCACTTAAATGTGAAACTAGGGGTTAAGCCGGTCAAGCAGAAGTTGAGAAAAATGCATCCACATGTAGCCCTTTTAGTCAAAGCTGAATTGGAGAAATTGCTCAAGGAAGGATTTATAAGAGTAATAGCATATGCCGAATGGATCTCAAACATTGTACTAGTTACCAAACATGATAAAACCATAAGAGTTTGCATAGATTTCAGAGATTTAAACCTTGCTTTTCCAAAAGATGAATTTCCATTACCTAGCATTGATGCTATTGTGGATCTCACTGCAGGTCATTCTATGTTTTCACTTATGGATGAATTTAGTGGGTATAATCAAATTTGCATAGCACCTGAGGATCAAGAGAAGACAACCTTTACATGCCCATGGGGTACTTTTTTTTGGAATTTAATGCCCTTCGGTCTCAAAAATGCCGGAGCCACTTATCAAAGAGCCATGACTACCATTTTCCATGACATGATGCACACCTTTATGGAAGATTATGTGGATGACATCCTAGCTAAATCACATAAAGGAAAAGACCATTTATCCATAGTTGACAAGATTTTTACAAGGCTAGAACAATTCAAAGTGAGACTCAACCCAAAGAAATGTGCTTTTGGGGTACAATCTGGAAAACTCCAGGGGTACATTATTTCAGCGAAAGGCATTGAAGTAGATCCTAAAAAGGTACAAGAAATAATGGACATGGACATTCCAAAGAATATTAGTCAAATGAGGTCACTTCAAGGAATACTTCAATCCATAAGAAGGTTCATTTCTCAATTGGCGGAAAAATGCCATTCTTTCACCATATTACTATATAAAGACACCGTCTTCACATGAGATGAAGAGTGTGATAAAGCCTTTACATTTTTTAAAGAATACTTGATGAATCCACCTATCTTAATGTCACCAATTCAAGGAAAACCTTTGTTACTCTATATTTCAGCAACGAAAATATCTTTAGGAGTCTTATTGGCACAAGAGGATGATGAAGGAAAAGAAAGAGCTATCTACTATTTGAGCAGAACCTTGATCAAATATGAGTTAAATTATAGCTTCATGGAACGGGCTTGCCTAGTAGTGGTATTTGGCTCTCAAAAGTTAAGACATTATATGTTGTTACATAAGGTGAAACACATAGCTAAAATTGATCCCTTAAAATACTTACTTAGCAAAATAGCTTTAACTGGAAGGATTGCAAAGTGGGTAATGGTACTTTGTGAATTCGACATTGAATATGTTGATAGGAAAGCAATCAAAGGTCAAGTTATAGCCAATAAATTGGCTGAATATCCTTGAGAATCTACACATCCTATACAAGTGGAATGCCCATATTCTAAAATTGTGAATGTCGAAGCTAAGACATGGACTCTATACTTTGATGGTTCTTATACCCAAAATGGTAGTGGAGTAGGCATTCTTTTGATTACACCACAAGGTTACACAATCCCAAAATCTAACAAGTTATTGTTCCCTTGCACCAATAAGATAGCAGGGTATGAAGCTTTGGTCATAAGAATCAAGATGGCCTTGGAATGGAATGTCACAAAATTACAGGTCTACGGGGACTCTCAATTAGTCATTAATCCAGTTAATGATGAATATAATACTAAGGATGAAAAACTAATGCCTTACAAGAAATTGGTGGATAATTGGAAAAAGTACTTTTCTTTGATTACTTTTGAACAAATTCCAAGAGACAAGAATAGAGCAGCAGATGCAATGGCTACTTTGGCATCTTTACTTTAGTTGCCCGATCAAAATGAAAGTATGAGTTCTTGGTGGAAGAATTGGTTAAACCAACATTTGACCTACCTGATACCCAAATTATTGCCCTTTTAAATGGACATGAATCACCATGGTATGGACCCATCTATGCCTACCTCAAAAATCAAACCCTACCTATTGAACAAATCTGCACTCAAAAGCAAAATTTCATAAGACAAGTAGCCCGTTATACCATCCTTTCTGACACATTGTATCGCAAAGGTCTTGATGGAACGCTCCTTAGATGTCTAGAGGAAGATGAATCAAAATTAGCTTTAAAAGACATCTACAAGGGGATTTGTGGGTCAAATTCAAATGGTTTGAACCTAGCTAAGAAAATCTTACGTATGGGGTACTTTTGGAAAACCTTAAAAAGAGACGCTTGTCAATATGTCCAAGTTTGTGCAAAATGTCAATACCATGGAGACTTGATCCATGCACCAGCACAAGAGTTACACCCATTTGTCACACCATGGCCATTCTATCAATGGGGTTTTGACTTGATTGGCATGATTTATCCACCATCTTCAAATGACACAAGTATATAATCACAGCAACATAGTACTTCACTAAATGGTTTAAAGCTATCCCTTTATCAACTGCAACAGGGAAGCAAATTTCCATGTTTATCCTCAATCATATCATTCGCAGATATGGCATTCCTCACGCCATCATCACGGATAATGGAAAATAGTTTAAGAACAAAGATGTTGATGAACTTTGTGAGACATTCCATATTACACATCACTCTTCATCCATTTACTATCCCCAAGGAAATGGACAAGCAAAAGCTACCAAAAAGAACATCCTTAAAATCCTTAAGAGATCCATTGGAAAATCAGGAAAGGATTGGCATCTTCAAATCAATCCAACATTATGGGCATATAGAACTAGTATTCGAACCCTGATAGGAGCTACACATTTTTCATTGGTTTATGGGGCCGAAGCTATTCTACCTTTAGAAGTTGAAATACCATCCCTCAAAGTCTCATTGCATGGATTAATAAAGGATGAGGATTATAGAGTTTCCCATCTTCAACAATTGGAATTGTTGGAAAAACATCAAAATCAAGCCTATGATCATTTGAAAGTGTATCAAAATTGAATTTCAAGGAACTATAAAAAGCATATCAAGCCAAGAACCTTTCAAATAGGGGATCTTGTATTGAGAGAAAATCCAAAAAATCAGGTTGATAGAGAAAAGAAAGGAAAGTGGGAAGCAAATTGGCTTGGTCCTTTTGTCATTATTTCTTCATTTCGAATGGGGACCTACAAACTGGCTGATTGTGATGAATTGCTAGAACCTATCAATAGCATTCATCTTAAGAAGTTCCACACTTGATTCAGAGGAAAGAGTATCAGAAGAAAGAGTATAAGTTGAGATTATCAGATGAGTCAAGCATCACCTTTGTACATGAAAAAAATTCAAAAATACCAAAAAAATGAGAAAAGATAAAAAATACAAAAAAATCAGAAAGTTCAAAAATCCAAAAACATTTGAAAAAGAGAAAAAAGTGCCTTGGTGAAAACCTAGCAATAGGCACCTTGGTAGCAAAAAAAGAGAAAAGAGCAATAATCCCAAGAGGTGAAAACCTGGAAATAGGCACCTTTTGTCCCTTAGGTGTTTCCTAGTTGCATTTGTACATATTGCGTTTCATCATCTCACTTTTCCATATCCTCATTCCATCCATCATTTGTGCATCATTCTAATAAAGTCTCAGAGCTGCATTTGTGTCGCATTATAGGTTCAGTTGCCCTAAGTTTCACATTGCTCACATTTACCTCTTGGGGGCACACATCATAAATTTTTGGTACCAACCGGGTTCAATAGTGCAACATCTTAGTCACACATCAGAAGTAGATTTTCAAATTCAGGAGAGACATTTTGGAACCTTTGATGGATATCATTGTTCAACCCTAAACAGTTTGATCGCATAACATAATCCTTGAGTTTCATTGACTTATTTTATCAAGATTAAAAATTGACACACCCTAAATGATCAGATTGTCTAGAATTCTTATTTGAAAATCTTGATACTTTTCACAAACACTTGGAAATTTTTTATGAGTTCTTCATTGACCCCTTTTTTTGAGTCATGGTTCTTTTTAGCTACTCAATGATGTTTCAACTAGTTTGGCAATGATAAAGACATGATGTTTTCTTAAGCTTGTGAGTGACTGTTTTGAGGAAGATTCTTTGACTTATGTGAATTCATCTAAGGACATGGTCATCAAAGTACCATCAAGGACATTCATAGAGGAAGGATGATTAACCTTTATTTGTTTACACAAATGGATACCTTGGCTATTTAGATTTTTCATATCTTAATACCAAAATCCAATTGCAACATTGAATCCGATTAAACCGGTATCCATACTCCCATAGTTGGTCATTCAACTAGTGAGGGTTGTACTTGGTTTTGTAGAAGGGGTTACAACATGAGGGAGAGTCATATTCATATTCTTATGGTCACAGTGGCACCAGTAAGAATTGTATCGACTCCTAGTTCCACAACACTCTATAATGAAAATATATCTCAGTTTTCTTTTCTTTCACAAACCTCAAGGACAATTAGTTTCATTGCATCTTCATGTTAGATTAATTGCATTCTCCAAGTTAGTTTTGAAATGGCTTGTCTTTCTAGCAATTTTCCAAGTTCAAGGGGGGATATAAGTTGATAACACTTCATCAAATTTAATGGTTTCAAGTCATCAATATGAGATTTTCCTTTGCACTCATTATGCATTATTCATTACATATTCATTTCAAAGGGAAAAGCAATGAAAAGAAACATCAAAAACATTAATCATTATACATTTATCCATATCATCATTTATAATTGCACATAATAAGTTAATTGCATACATCCAAAATTAAAAAGATAGTTGCATTCCATTTATCATAGCACTAAGTATTGCATTCATTGCATTGCATAATCCATACATGGTCAAATCAGAAAAGCATATAGAAATAAGTTGCATTAAAATCATTTGCACATTTATTTATCTATGTCCTACTCTAATACATTGAATCCATAGCATAACAGAAATAAATGCATCATAGAAACATGTAGATATGCATAAAAGGAAATCTCATAACATCATCAAAGGAGGAATGAAAGATCATCATAGATAAATGTCCATCATTAATGTATATAACATAAATTAATACATCAAAGGTACATCAATAAAATGGTCCATACATCAAAGTCCTGATCAAAAATACATATGATACATCATTAATGCTATATCTAAATATAATGGATCCCAATTTGCCTCATGACCCAGTAGGGGCACCTGATCCATCTCCAGCTATACATGTGCCTGAACCCCCTGCACCATCAGGATCCATGTCACCTGCTCTATCCTATGTATTGGGAGGTGCCTGACTTGTGCTCACACTAGTCGGTAACTGAGCCAGATTAGTCAGAAACTGTAGCAGCATAGTAGAAACCTAATCCAATCAAGCTGTAACCATAGTCATCCCTTCCTGTAAACCCCGCACTAGTGTAGAGCACCCCATAAAGACAAGTCCTTCATCAAAGAATGGTCACCTGGTTGATCATTAAACTTTCTTTTGTCTAGGGGAGTATCGTGCAGGAGCAAACCTAACTCAAAACCCTAGCTCCTTATTTCTGGCATGTACTGACTCTAGCCAAGTCAAGAGAGTGTGTGTGGACCTTAGAAGGTCATTTTTTTGCTTTTCCCTAAGATGGATATGACTAGGTCAATCCATGGCTAGATAGGTTGCTTAGTTAGTTTCCTTTAGTTGTGTGTGTGTGAGGTAGTTTGGAAGCCTCTGGAAATCCAACCAAGGCATCGGGAACCTTGATAAGCTACCGAGTTAACACTGAGGCCGAGTTAACACTGAATGCCGAGTTAACACTGAGTGCTGAGTTAACACTGAGTGCCGAGTTAACACTGAGGCCGAGTTAACACTGCAACTCGTCTTGCATTCCTGTTGCTTGACAATATGCAGTCATAATGGCCCGTGAAAAGTGGATCTTGTCTTTTATGGATAGTATGGTTAGTGTAATGGTTCTTGAAGAGATTCTTGTGAAGGATTGGACCATTAGGGTTGTTTCCTATGAGAGGATGGTTACTAATAACATCTAGAGCCTTCATTTTGAGAGATCAGGAGAGTAGAGATTGAAGAAAAGGGAAGCTATAGGAATTCACAGAGTTGTAGATTATTGTACTTTTTTGTTTCCAGTAATGAGGAGTTGCAGATAGTGTGTTTAGTGGATATCAAACTTCTTTGTTCATTTTGCATGCAAGTATATTAGTTACTTTATTTTCTTCTTTGGAAGTTTTTAGTTCTTCACCCATTCTAGGTTGTAAGCAGTAATGGCCCCTCGAGATTCCTGAATCCATGGTGAGAATCATGTGTTGGGATGGAACTCAAGAGGAGCCCTTGTACATAGTTTCATTTTTGTTTTCTGTAGGAGAAGCAACAACAAAGAGTCTGGAGATCTTACCCTAGGCGAGCTTGGTAATAGTCTGGCTAGGGAAGAGAATGAGAACAATGTTCTGAAAGAATTGGTTGAATGAATCTATTTGTGTAGGTTCACTAAGGAGGAGATGAAAAGCACTCTGATGGGGACTGAGTCTTGAAGAGGAGGTAAAGTTAAGAGTGACTTACCTTAGTTTAGGGTTGTGAACACCCTAAGGGATCTAGGAAAAAGATATCAGAATAGAGCCAAGCTGGTTCTGTAGCAACAACCAGACTTCTGTCCACATCAGATTGGTATAAGAGCTTAGAATATTCTGAGCATGTAGATGGAAGGTGATCTACACCAGGCAGTGTTGGGTTTGTTTGGTTCTTGTTATGAAGTTCATGGTTGCATGTTGATTCATCAGAGCTGTAGGAGGTTGAAGTTGTTCTTACGAGTGTGAAGATCTCAATGTAGTTCTTGGTATTGTCTCCATCGAGCATCGAGGTAAGGCTGGGTAGAGGGTGCAAGAGAGAAACCACAAAGAGAAGGGTGGTCAGCATCTTCCAGAATCTTGTGTGGGTAAGATGGAAATATGGAGGTTGTGTGAAGCAACAAGAAGACTGGTAGTGACCAGTATGCACTCCATTAATCAGAGTCACAGTTGAAAGAAGAAGTAGAGGAGGCATCGACCCTTACAGTTGGTAAAGATAGTCAAGATGTATTTGACAGTAGAAGAGAGAATCATATATGAGGCATATAAAGCCTTTAAAGAATCTGAAAGAAAGAAAAAAGAAGTAGAGAGAAAGAAGAAGGAAGAAGAAAAAAAGAATGAAGATTTGTCAAGAACCCAGGCACAAGAAGAGTTAAGAAACTTAAAGAAAAGGATAGAGAAAAATGAAGCCAAACTACTAGAAACTAAGAGAATGATCCATGCACTCCTAGAACAAGAACTATTGGAAAAGCAACAACAAGATACCAAGGAACTTGTTGAGCAACATGAAAAAGTTGTAGACATGGAACAAGAATGTGTTATGGAGTAGCATGAAGAAGGAATAGAAAATGGAGAAAAGGGTTAGCTGAAGATCCTAGTGGTGGATGCACCATTGAGTTTTCCACTTGAAGGACATACGAAGTAGTCAGCTATGGGAGAGAAGAGTGAGCACTAGATGGTGGTGAATGAACCTAAGTGTGTAAGGGTTCATGAGGATGCCAAGAGGGTGTCAGAGTGTGTTTCTTGTGAAGGGAGTAGATCTGTGATTGTAGTGAAGAAGCTAATGGAAGAAGTTGGTTGTGATAAGACAACACAAGTTGTTGAAGGTGCCATGAAAGTAAGTCCTCAAGGACTGCATGAGAAAGAAATCCTAGAGGAAGAGTTGGAAGCCATTGGTGAAGAATGAAAAGATAAGTTTGGAGTAGCAGCAGCATGCCTAAGAAAAAGGCACAAATAAGACCTGGATACCTTCATGAATGCATCATTGATCTTAGAGGATAGGACTGAGCAACAAGTTGTAGCAGACTTTGGTCATGAAAAGACCATGACGACTGAATTTTCTCTCAAGGAAGCAGTGGAAAACCAAACTTATGTTTTGGTACATACAAATGTAAGGGAAATTTGGTTTTGTAACTCTTTTGTTGCAACATTAAAAGGGAATCATGTTGATGGGCCTCTGAATGATCATAGTACATGCCTAGAATTGAATGATATATGGTACAAGTACAAGTTGTTTGGTTGCAGGTATAAGAAGTTAAAGGCAAGAGGGTATACTTTTGTTACAGGGCATCACCAATTAGTGCCTCCAAATTGGAAGACAAGAAATAGGTCACCTAATCCATGGGACATGGATTATTTCCACCCTGGGAGTATGGTGCAGAGCACCCCATGAAGACAAGTCCTGCATCCAAGAATGGTCACTTGGTTGATCATTAAACTTTCTTTTGTCTGGGGGAGTATGGTGCAGGAGCACACCTAACTCAAAACCCTAGCTCCTTATTTTTGGCATGTACTAACTCTAGCAAAGTCATGAGAGTGTGTGTGGACCTTAGAAGGTCATTTGTTTGTTTTTACCTAAGATGGATATGACTAGGTCAATCCATGGCTAGATAGGTTGCTTAGTTGGTTTCCTTTAGTTGTGTGTGTGTGTGAGGTAGTTTGGAAGCCTCTGGAAATCCAACCAAGGCATCGGGAACCTTGATAAGCTGCCGAGTTAACACTGAGGCTGAGTTAACACTGAGTGCCAAGTTAACATTGAGTGTCGAGTTAACACTGAGGCTGAGTTTACACTGCAGCTCGGCTTACATTCCTGTTGCTCGGCAATATGTAGTCGTAACGGCCCGTGAAAAGCAGATCTTGTCTTTTATAGACAGTATGGTTAGTGTAACGGTTCTTAAAGAGATTCTTGCGAAGGAGTGGATCATTAGGGTTGTTTCCTATGAGAGGATGGTTACTAATAACATCTAGAGCCTTCATTTTGAGAGATCAAGAGAGTAGAGATTGAAGAAAAGAGAAGCTATAGGAAATCATAGAGTTGTAGATTATTGTACTGTTTTGTTTTGTTTCCAGTAATGAGAAGTTGCAGATAGTGTGTTTAGTGGATATCAAACTTCTTTTTTCATTTTGCATGCAAGTAGATTAGTTACTTTATTTTTTGCTTTGTAAGTTTTTAGTTCTTCACCTGTTCTGGGTTGTAAGCAGTAATGGCCCCTCAAGATTCCTGAATCCATGGTGAGAATCATGTGTTGGGATGGAACTCAAGAGGAGCCCTTGTACATAGTTTCATTTTTGTTTTCTGTAGGAGAAGCAACAACAAAGATTCTGGAGATCTTACCCTAGGTGAGCTTGGTAATAGTCCGGCTAGGGAAGAGAATGAGAAGAATGTTCTAAAAGCATTGGTTGAATGAATCTATTTGTGTGGGTTTAGTAAGGAGGAGATGAAAAGAACTTCGATGGGGACTGAGTCTTGAAGGTGAGGTAAAGTTGAGAGTGACTTACCTTAGTTTAGGGTTGTGAACACCCTAAGGGATCTAGGAAAAAGATCTCAGAATAGAGCCAAGCTGGTTCTGTAGCAGCAACAAGACTTCTGTCCACATCATCACACCAACTATATCCCCCTCCCAGCCCAACTATGTCCCCTCTACCTTCCTCAAGCACATATGAACTACAGTTCTTATGTTGCATGGGTCTCGATTCCCCATCATTTACTTCTTATGGTTGCATCTTTGTTTATGCTTCTTGGTTATATTGCACTTATGTACTTAAGGTTATTTAGTTCTTTTAAAATAAATGTTCTATGCTTATTTTAACCCTGTGTTTTGAGGGTTCCTTAGTGGGGCATTACAAGTCCAAAGACCAATAAGTAGAAGGTCCAATATAAAATATTTAGGAAGGCAATATTAAGTAGATATCATCTTAAACAAGAAATGACAATATTAAAATATGTAAATTAAAATTTTATAAGAAGATATCACTATAATTAGGAAATGGAAATAATGAAAAGATATAAATCCACCCTTTTATACCTAATTTAAATGTGAAGATATTTTTTCTAAAACGACCTAAAAAACCACATTATCGTCTATAGCCTTGTTTACCAGAAAATATTGAAGAGTACCATCTTCTTGATAATAGTGGGTGAATTCATAAGAATTCTATCAAATAAGTATTTCAACTGTCAACTATGAATATTATGATTAGATAAGGCATTACTAATTAACATGGAGTCAATTTAAATAACACCTTTAATCTCAAATTCAAAGGCTAGATCCAAGCCTGAGCTTAAGACTTTGAGTTCACCATTATTATTATTATCATCATTAACCTATTTATAAACCATCTTAATAAATTTACCATTAGAACCACAAATCACATCACGTATTCCATATTTATCAGGATTTCCATGAGAGATGCCATCGTGGTTAATTATTAATTTTTGAAGAGATGGAGGAATCCATTTTACGTATTTTCTCTTCTCTTTATGAGAAGAAAAAATAGAGCCTTGCACAAGAATAAATTGATCAAGCTCCAAATTTTCATAATATCATTGTCCGAGGAAATAAAAGTGGTCAAATTATTAACATTCTTATAGACAAAGCTCATAATCATTTTAGATATATATTTTTCAATTAGCTAAAAAAATGAGAAATAGAAGAATATTCTTTTTAAAGATGCACTTGTTTCTTTCTAGCTAGATATTTTGAATGAGAATAGGACTAACTTCCTAAATGCAACAAAAAAATGCAGGTTTACAAAAAAGAGGTCAACTCTATAATTTTGATAGAATATTATGGAAAAAGGGGGAGAACCAATATAATTGAGATTCAAGCCAATACTAGTATTCTTAAGAAAAATGGTGATTCAAAAGTAGATTAATGAGAAATGGGTTTGTGAATAATGGTAGAAATGTCCAATCCTTCGATGGATATTTTTTTCATGCAAAAAATACAAGCACAAGCCTATTGAGTGTAGATATAATGAAAAAAGGAATTGGAGTGGTCTGCAACAAGGTCATACATGTCATAACTATAAAAAATCAGGACACATTGATAGGTTCTATTTAGAAGAGAATGTGAGGACTTCTACTCTGAAAAAAAAAGGATAATTGATTTGAATGGGGAAGGAGAAGAGATGAGGAAGACATGGGTGAAGAAATTTGATGATGATATGGATGAAAATTCTCAGAATGTGTCTATAGCCCTTGGTGGTGCAGATGTTTCCTCAAGAAACTAAACAAAAAAACATTGTATAAAAGGTAGATTTGATTGCAGATCTTTACAACCACTTGATGGTTTGGATGTAGGATATTTTACAGCATGAAAATTGATATGATGGCATTTTTGGAGTATGCCAGGTTTTTGTAGAGACTTACTGAGGTTTTTGAGCACATTGGAAATGCAAAGTGATAGTTTAAGTGAAACTTCAATGGTCATATGTACAACACTAAGGATCTCTTAGAAAGAGATATAATAGAAATTTAAAATTCTTTTTCATCACCTTTGATTTTGTGAATTTGAGTGAATTATTTTTCTTTTTCATTTCTTCTCAACACACTTAAATCTTCCATGGCTTGATCACAACTCACACTTTACACAAAACTTCTTCAACACATGATCAACGCTCTTAACCTTTGACTTCATCCATTATATACTAAATGTTTAAGTCCACCACCTTGATCAAACCCTAAAATAGAATTTAAAAAACATCACACTCACATATAATGTCCCACATAAAAAATTAAATGTATAAAACATTTTTCCAAGACCACGTCGGCCAATACAATAATTTACATAGAATATTGTGTCAAGGAGTCAAACACGATTTGACCAAACACAAGCTTCATCAAGAATCTTATCCACACACTAGCATTGAGAGATGTGATGCCAAATCATCACCTCCAATCATTAAGACTCATCTCCATCTCATGACTAACTCAATCCATTCCACCACAACCTTAACACTGATCACCGATCAAAGATTTATCACTTATAGCTCAAGAACACAAATACTGTAATATGTTAAAAACTCTATCTCTTCTCATGGGTCACATATCCTTAACACAGGTTAATCAAATCAGTTGTGGTCACAAATGTAGCATCTAAATAATATTTAACACCTTATCCCATGACCACGCCACGAGATACACCATAGATTTGACAAAACATTCAAATCATCTATCACCTGTCCTCAGCTGTTATAGTAGTTTCACTTTTATACTTCAACTGATAAAAAATTTCTCATAAGACCACTTCAGTAATAGAGGTCATGCATTAGACATCTAGAGACATGCCTAAGTCTCCCCTAAATATAGAAACCTCTATAACTCACTGCAACCCTTCATTCATCATAAATATGCTTGACAACATACTAAGAACACAGAGTCAATAATTGACATCAATGACAACATAATATATGATCATCCTATAATCAAACCTAATCATTATTCTCCAAAAATCACTTTCCATCAATGCATCAGATATCCCAACAATATCCCCCTTTGTAATTGATGGCAATACTCACTTCCTATTGATGGTAGTACACTATCCAACATGATATAATGAACATAAAATAAAGTGTTTCCACTTGTTCTACAATTACATATTCCGCCCTTTATATTCATACATTCTCCCCCTTTGACAACAATGCCAAAGGCATCAAACACACATGATATATTCTCTATTGAAATTGACTAACCAAATCACATGACTACATAGACTTCTCCCCCTAATGAGTAGCCCCACAATATCAATCCCAAAATAAAGATATTAGTGAGTATACTTGATTGATGCAACTATATCTTCTTCTAATTCAACTTAGATAGGGGAATAACCCCCAACCTACCTCTTAGATACTCAAATGAATCATTTGGAAATGGTTTAGTGAAAATATCATAAACCTACTCCTTAGTTTGCACATACTCCAACCTTACTTCCTTTTCTTATACCTGTTCTCTAAAAAAATTATATTTGATAGCTATATGCTTAGTCTTAGAGTGCATCATCGAGTTCTTTGAAATGTTAATATCAATTTTATTGTCACAATAGATAACCACCATCTCAATTACCTTCTCTTGAATTCCTTCCATAATCTTCTTGGTCCATCCTACCTGTGTATAATTAATTGGAGTAGCAACATACTCAGCTTCATTTGATGATTGAGATATACAGTTCTACTTTTTACTTGTCCAAGATACAAGCCTTTCATTAAGGAAAAATTAACCTCCACCTGTTCTCTTCCAATCATCAACATCACTTTCCCAATTAGCATCAGTAAACACATTTAGAGAGAAATCACCTTTATGTCCATATCAGAGACCATAATCTTCATTTCTTTTAAGATATCTGAATATTCTCTTTACTACAACCAAATGAGATTCCTTAGGATTAGAATAAAATATTTACACTAATACAACTGCTTGTGCCCTGTGTAGTCTTTTATGCACTACATATTGAATCTTACCAATCATGGACCTATAAAGTGTCTCATCCACCTATTTAGATTCATCTTCCTTTGATACTTTTCAACTGGTTACCATAGGGGTACCAACCGGTTTTGAGTCTTCTAACCAAAAAGCCTTCAATATTTCCCTTACATATTTGGAATGAATTATGTAGATATCATATTTCATCTATTGAACCTAATAATTTAATATCACCAATCGTAGACATATCTAATTCTTTTCTCATCTCATTTGAAAATTATCTACTCATCTCTTCATTACCACCAAAAATGATATCATCTTCAAAAATCTTTGTAATTAGCAACGTATCATATTTCTCAATCTTCAAATACATATTAATGTTATCACTTGTTCTAATGAAAGAAATTTGAATCAGATATGAAGACAAACATTCATACCATGCCCTGGGTGCTTGCTTCAACCCATATAAATCTTTTTGTAATTACACACCTTGTTCTTACCTTCTGAATTAGCAAATCCTTCAAGTTGTTCAATATATACCTCTTCTTACAAAACACCATTAAGAAAAGTTGCTTAACATCCATTTGATATACCTTGAATCCTTTATAAGAAGCATATGAAAGAAATATCCTTACACCTTCAAGTCTGACCATAGGTGAAAATGTTTTACCATATTCAAGGCCTTCCTCTTGTGCATACCCTTTGGACACCAATCTTTCCTTGTTCCTTACCACTTCACCCATCTCATTCATCTTGTTTCTGAAAATACACTTTGTACCAATAACATTCTTGTCTGTTGGTCTGGGCACTAATGTCAAGGTATTGTTCTTCTCAATATGCCCCAATTCTTCTTCCATAGATTTCACCCAATCTTCATCTTTTAATGCATCTTTCACTATTTTAGGTTTAAGTTCAGATAACAAACAAGTACCCTCTCTTGTCTTTTTTCATGTTAACACACCAGCATTTTTGTCACCAATAATTTAATTAGGGTAATGATTCAACTTTACATACCTTGGAAATACCAATTCAGTTATAGGAGTTTCTTCTATAGCTGGTACAAGTTCCTCCTCATTGACTTGTCTATCCCAATTTTTAGCATCTTACTCCATCGGTTTTACATAAATAAAACCTTGATAGTCTTCTGGTTCCTTCTTTCTAGATTCATCATTTTCCTCATAAAATTCATCTATTCTTACACTGACACTTTCTACTATCTTATTTGTTCTCTTGTTCAAGCATTTGTAGGATTTTGTCTTTGAGGAGTATCCTAAGAACATCCCCTCATTACTTATTGGGTCAAAATTTCCTGTATTTTCATCTCTCTTTATGTACCATCTACTCCCAAAGTTTTTGAAATAAATTACACATGGTGATCGACCATACCCAACTCATAGGGAGTTTTGTTTGTACCTTTATTCAACGAAACTTTGTTCAATGTGTCAAGATCAGTGCTCACTACTTCTCTCCAAAATATTTGTGCAACACCCTTCTGAATCATTAATGTCCTAGCACAATTGATGATAGGCTTGTTTCTTATTTCAGCAATACCATTTTGCTAAGGTGTTCTAGGAGCTGACATCTGTCTTTGAATTCCTTATTTTTCACAATATGTAGCAAATTATTATGAGGTAAATTCAACTCATTTATCAGATCTAAGACATTTTAAGGTCTTATCAGTCTCCTTCTCCACTCTGGCTTTGTAGATCTTAAACATGTGAAAACCCTCAAAATTATCCCTTGAGAATATAACCATGTCATTATAGAATAATCATCAATAAACAACATAAAATATCTATCACCATAGTAACTCTAAGTTCTCATTGGACCAAATAGATTGGTATGAACCAGATCTAAAATACTTCCAGAAGAATAATTTTTACTGATGAAACTAGAACTAGTTAACTTTCCAAGTTGACATTCTTTACACATTACATTATCTAGTTTCACTAGGTTAGGCAAACCTCTCACTAAGTTGATCTTACTAACTTTGATCAAGTTATCAAAATTTACATGACAAAACCTCTTATGCCATAACCAAAAATATTCTACCTTAGCAATAAAACAACTCTTAATAGTAGAATTTAGATTGAACAAGTTACCTCTACTTTGTTCACTCGTAGAAATCAACTCCTGATTTCCCAATAACTCTACACCTATCTCCATTGAACTCTAATCTATATCATTGGTTATTCAACTAAGAAACACTTAACAAATTTTATCTCAGACCATCAACCTAGTAACCATCATCATAATTTTTTGTATCATTCAAATCAATATATCCTTTACCCTTTACCATACAGGGATCTTCATTCCTAAATCACACAGAGCCCCCATCATATTCTTCCATGTCGATAAATTCTATCACTGGTCATATGATGAGTGTAGCCACTGTCAATCATCCAGTTACCATTATGATTCATGTTAGAAACCAAATCTTTCTCACTTTCTTCTAAGGGTTCTTCCTTTACTATAACAAAACAATTTCTTCTTCATCTCTTCGATCAGATTCCTCATCGGTAACACCTTCCTCAACTAGGTAGCATACTTTCTTGTTTTTATCCTTGAATCTTCTTGTCTTCTCCTTCCTGTCATTGTCAAGGAATCTAGAATCAATATGTCCAATTTTTTTACATGTAAATAAATTCAAACGTAGCTTTCCCTTATATTTACCTCTCCATGTAGGAAGCCTTCTATTAAATAAAGCTTCCAATTCCTCCATTTATCTTTCTTTAGATAAGATGGATTCATAATCATTACGATAACATGCTGCAGGAATATTAGATATCTTGTTTCCTTTCCTATATGGTGCAAGATTCAATGATGACTTGAAAGAAGCTTCAAATTTAAGCATACAATTATCATAATTGCTTAACTCAAATGCAGTTAATTTCCCAATTAATGCATCAAGAGTAATAGTAAAAGTTCCTAGAGATCTAAGCTATTGTATAGCTGAAACCCTAATAGCATACTGAGGCAATAAAGTTCTCAACATTTTTCTTACCACATCCTCCTTAGGAATATTACCACCAGCACCTCAAATAGAAGTAACAAATTATTTAATTCTCTCACTTTATTGCTCAATGTTCTTATTTTTCTTGCATCATCATACTTTCCTCTCAAGCTATTAACCTTTTCCTTCTGCACATGTGGATCTCCACCATAGACGGTTTACAATTTTCCAACATCTCATTGGCAGTATCCACGCCTTTTATATCAATATAATCTGCATCTAAAAGAGTAATAGAAATTGCTTGCATAGTAGAATTATGTTCTAACCTTTCCTTCAATTGATCTACAATTAGGGTTCCTGAAGGGACAATATACTTATTAACCACATGATCCCAATAATGATTGTCCATACCTTTAAGATAGAGCTTCATCCAATCGCACCATACTGAGTAGTTATCTCTTGTGAATTTAGGACCTTCCTTTCTCATCATCTTTAGATCTTTACCTCAAGATGTTAAGCTTCACCACAGTAGAGGACCAAAGATCTAATACTGATTGTTAGTCTCGAGGTCAGATTACTGAGAGGGGGAGA
The DNA here is from genome assembly GCA_018584345.1 of Thuja plicata. Taxonomy (NCBI): domain Eukaryota; kingdom Viridiplantae; phylum Streptophyta; class Pinopsida; order Cupressales; family Cupressaceae; genus Thuja; species Thuja plicata. The sequence goes on along the minus strand of MU224433.1, from coordinate 219,451 downwards.
ATCAATAATCTAACAAATAATTCAAACTTATCTTTCTTAAAACTTAAACCAACATTCACAAGATTAACCTTAATAAAAGAAAAGAAAAATCATAATCATCCAAATCCATCCACAAAATTGACACACATATTTATCTCATGGAAACCCAAATAGGGGGAAAACCATGGTGGGGATTAGTACCCACTAAATGATGTACTCTTTTGAAGTACACCTTGTGAGGATCTTAACCCTATTAAAATTTTACAACAGCATTGTTAGGTGCTACCTGATTAAGGTATTTACCTTAGGCCTATTAGGACCTTCACCCTGTTAAGAGGAGCCTTGTTAGAGGACTTTAAACACTTGAAAAGTGTCACCTTGTTAGAGGATTTACAATAAAAGATCTATTAGGATCTACCCTGTTAAGGGATCTAACCTGCTGCAACTGTTAGGGAACAAAATAAAGAATGATCTATAGAAAAAAACTACCTCTTCTTGATTAGATCCACTAAAGAACATAATATCTTCTCAATACACTTAACTCTTCCATGGCTTGATCAGAACTCACACTTTACACCGCACTTCTTCAACACATAATCAACACTCTTAACCTTTGACTTCATCTATTATATACTAAACTTGTAATTACATCACCTTAATCAAACTGTAAAATAGAATTTCAAAACATCCTGCTCAAATCCAATGCACCACATAAAAAAATTAAATGTATAAGACATTTTTCCAAGAGTGCGTCATCCAATACAATGATTTACATAGAATGTTGTATCAAGGAGTTAAACACATTTTGACCAAACAAAAGCTTCCTCAAGAATCTTCTCTACATGCTAGCATCAGGCAATGTGATGCCAGATCATTACCTCCAATCATGAAGACACATCACCATCTCGCAACTAACTCAATCGATTTCACCACGACCTTAACACTGATCACCGATCAAATATTTATTACTTATCACTCAAGAACACAAATACTGTAATCTATTAACAAATATGTCTCTCCTCATCGGTCACCTATCCTACACACTAGTCAATCAAATTAGTTACAGTCGCAACTCTAGTATCTAAAAACTGTTGACCGCCATATCCTGTGACCACACCACAAGATACAACATATATTTTGCAAAACATTCAAATCATCTATCAACTATGATGAAATGTTCTAGCAGTTGCACTATTATACTTCAACTAATCACAACTTTATCATAAGATCACTTCAGCAGTAGTGGTCATGCATTAGAAATCCATAGACACAACTAAGTCTCTCCTAAAGATAACAACTACTAAAACTCACCGCAACCCTTTGTTCATCATAACTATGCTTGGAAACATAATAAGAACATAGAGTCAATAATTGACATCAATGAGAACATAATATTTGATCATCTTGTAATAAAATCTAACAACTTATTGGGATTTTATCATGAATCTTTAAAAGGAAATGAGTAGTAGATACACAATTCCTAGGGAGGTTGTAGAGACCTACATGGACGTTGTCACATTCATGGTTACCATAGATAATTTATAAATGGAAGATGTTGAGACCAGGACTAGTTGGGTTCTAAAACTACCATACAGGCTTCTTGAACTTTTATGGGCTACCCATGCAGACCTATTTTTGTGAAAACCAATCGATCCCAATGAAATTAGGTTTGGGACTTATGATGAAATTATTGCTAAATAGTCTTAGACAAGGAATGATGAATAGGCAGAGAAAACAAAAGAATAATTGGAAGAGAAATCTCTTGAGCCCTCCTCCTCTGGGTGTAGAAGGTCAAGGAGAGTTGCATCTACTGAAATTCCCTATGTTTCCTAGCCTAGTAAAACAAGAAGAGTAAATTTTCCAAAATCATAGAAAAGAAGATAAAATGTGTAAATATAATTATGATACTGAAGAGGATGTTAAAAAGGGAAGCTCTAAGAAGACTAATAAAGGATAAAAGAGAATTTAAAAAAATAGAAGAACACTAAATATTTCCTCAAAAGTTGAAGAGAAAAATCCTATGATGTAAATAACATATTTAATGTCATAGAGCATCATGGCGAGTTGTGGATATTTTCTAAAACTTATCCAACTTTATCCTCTTATGATCAAGATTTGATTGAACTTGTTGTCATCGTGTATATGACAAGATGTGATTATACACCATATTATATTATAGGTAAAATCTCATAATACCTTGCAGATATGCTAACAAAAAATAGAGATGAAGTAGAAGAGCTTGAGGAAAAGATGAGAAAGTGGATCATTAGTACAAGTGGAATCATATTGTCCAAAGAAGAATTAGAAGTAGTGATCCTAAGATAGTCTCAGGAATTGAGAATACAATAGAGGGTTGACACCCTTGTGGAAGTGACCAAAGAAGGAAAAGAGAAAGTATTTATAGAAACTGAAGAATGTACTAACTGTATCATACAATAAATAAAGCAAGGTCGTGCAACTCATATTGATCTGGAAGGAAATGTTTATGTTTAGAAGGATCCTGAACATAAAAGATCAAAAGTGTTGGTACGAGTAGTGCTATGGAGGTAAAAAGGACTCACGCCAAGTCAATTTAGAAGTAGGAGGTTTCTAATAATAGTTTGGACCATTCAAAGATCTATTGTGTTTTAAAGTAAAATTTCAGCTCATTATGACTTCACCTCTACTTGAAATGGAATAGTTGAGGAAAACAAGTCTCATTGATTATGTGATAAAGGTGGTTCATGATGTTTTACCGAAGGTTCACATTGATGTATCCGTTTCCCCAGAATAGTAGTTGAAACTATTAGTGGATTCATTCAAAGGTCACTCTACACACCTTGAGGAAAAAACAAAAGAGAATCAATAAGGAAGATTGTAGCCCTCTGTAAAATAAAATGTAATAATAAAAAATAACCATCTCTAAAATCTCTGTACTATGAATATTTATTTAGAAAGAAATGGAAACATCATATGAAAACCTACCAATTAGATTATGACGATAATGTTAACTATTGGTTTCTATATATAAAACAGGTAATAGAGAAATATATTAAGGGATATATAAATCAATTCTTTAATTTATAATCATAAATGTAGATTTTAAGGAAAAATTTATTGATGTTTTCCGTCTTCTTTCAAAATATTTGAAGATTATGATCATAATAAAATTAGTTAAGGTCTTGGATATTATAGGAGTTTATCTTATCTTAAATTTCATATGGGATGGATTATTATTGTACCATGTAGATACAATATTTGTGTGACTGATGTCTGTGTAGGATCAGGTAAAAGGACACTACATAAAGAATACAAGGAAAAATGAAGGATTTACCCAATAGAGCATTAGTGAGAAATTAGGGCCAATTATTTTTGAGGAACTCTATGTAATAGTCAAGATTTGAAAGGATAAGGGATATATCTGAAGAGGTATCTAGTTGTAAATGGATGCATGCCTCCATCTATTCTATTTGTAACTAAGACTATCTGTTATGTTTTTGGAGCTTGGTCCCAGGCTAGACTGGAGGTTTTCTTCTCTGTTCTTTCCTACCAGTGCCCGCAGTGAATGGAGACAATGTAACTTTACCACTTTTTAATATAATTAAATCCATGACTTAGGCCTTTTACCAATAAAAAAATGATAATTATAAAATTAAAATAAATAAACATAAAATGAATAAATAAATTACAAGAGATAAAATTGTAAAAAGTATGTTCCCTTTATAAAATGGGAATTAATAATAAACAATAATATTAAGATATAAATAAAATATAAAAGAATTAAATTAAAATATAATTAAGTTTAATGAATTTTTAAAAAGCATGAAATGAAAAGACGTGACTCCCTCAAACATGAGATATAAAAGGGGGAGTATAATTTCATTTGGAAGGGGGGAACAAAAAGAAGATAAAACACATACATCAAGAGAGAGTGTGACATATAAAGAAATATTAATTAATTATTGACAGGAGGATGTTTCTCTTCCTAATAAGATGTAACCTTTAAGTCCCAAGGATATTTACTAAAGATTAAAATAATTCCCTAAATGATGGATTTGGAGAAGAATATATATTTGGATTCTCTTCATCGGAGGAATAAGAATTGAACAAACTATTATAACATTATAATAAATATATTTATGGTAAATATATATATTATGGAGGTGGTTAATAATATATAGGGGGTTTATAAGTGGATTATATAACTAGAAGATTTAATATATTTAGAATATGAGAATGATTATATATAAATAAATAAATGTATATTAATTATATAGGTTAATAAGCGTGAAATTAGAATTATACATCGGTTATGTTATACATCTTTATTAATATATTCATAATATTGTAGATACCTAAAAATGGTTCATTTCCTATGCCCCCTTTTTAACATGTCTTCTATATTGTGTTTGATCTTTATCATTCACTAATATTGTGTCATTCTTCCATGTCATCAATTACTAACATTTCTACTCTCTATCAAACCGATCATTTTCCAAATCATTTCCAATCAACCCTAAACTGATCCTATTCAATCCTAAACCATTCAAAACCTTCCTAAATCATTTCAAACCTATCCTATTCTATTCCTAATCATTTGCAGAATTGTCTAGACTCATTTTTGACCATTCTGGGGCATTGTCCAAGATCATCAATGCCTGATCAACCCAATTTCAAACCAATTGATCAAACCCTAATTCCAATTCAATCAATCTTGTCATCATTTCAGGAGCATTTTCCAAGATCATCGTTGCTTCATATCCTTTCAGTCAACCATTTGATAACACTGTCAAAGATCATCGGTATCGCTATCAATCTATCAATTTCAATTCAATAGTGTTGTTCATTATTGTCAATACTATTTCTGATTATCATTTCGGGAACATTGTCAAAGATCATCGATGTTTCCCCATTTCAATTTCAATCTTACAATGCCATCAAAGTTCATTGGTGCTTTTCAATAATTTCCAATCATCATTATCCGGGCACATTGTCAAAGTTCATCGATGCCTCATGATTTCCTAAACTATTCTAGAACCCTTAGAATTAACCCTAATCCTTATCAACATTATCAAAATCATTTCAATTTGACATCAATACCTTCAATTTGACCTATTTCCCACTAATTTCCCCCTTTGGATGAATAACCCATAATTTATCCTAAGTCCTAATTGAATAAATAAACAAACTTTATTTATTCCCCATTTTCCTAAGTCTCCAATAATTAATTAATTTCTATTAATTAATTAGCTAATTTCAATTTATGGGATTTTACAATTTCAAAAAAATCTAATTTGATTTTGAGGAATATGTGAGAATATTGAATTTTGGATTTGATTAAAGATGCATAATCTCACCTACATATCATATCCCTTAAATAAGGATTCTCATCCCTATTAAGGTGCTTCATAAATATTTTCAATATCTCCTCAATATCTCTCCCCCATTTCATGCTTCCAAGCATCCTACCAACCAAAATCTTGGTTGGTGCATTGATTTTGTGCAATCTCACCGAAATGTATCTTATTTTCTATAAATTGAGAACATTTCTCTCATTCAAGGTTGAACCACATGATTTTGAGAAAACCTCAAGATCACTAACTTCTAGTACTCTCATTAGAAAAATAGGCTTCTTGTGCAAAGTGTGTGTGCAAAGAGAAGCATCAATCCTACTATGGAGAAGAAATAAGGACATGGGAGCTTCCTTTGAAGGGGGTTTTTAAGTTTCATGCTTATGTTTATGAATCCCTTTTCCAAATAGCTTTCATGGTAGATTAGATAGGTTTAGCATACTTGTTTAGGGTTTGTGGTTACCTAATATGCTAAATAGGCCTTTTTCTAGTCATACATTTGGTGAACCCGACGTGAAACATGCATAACTGATGAAATTTTTGGTGTTTTTGTGTCTTTTTTAGGTGCTGGAAGAGAGCTGCGTAGGTGGTCATTGAAGTTGCACAGGTGGTCACTGTACCTACGCAGGTGGTCACTATACCTACACAGGTGGTCCCCAGACCTACACACTTGGAGCCCAGATCTGCACAGGTGGCTGCTTAACTATGCATTTGGTCACATGGGAGGCTCCTTTAGGGTTTAGGATTATTTCTTGAGGGTTTAGGAAGCCATTCTGCATTTAGGGCTTCCTCCTCTACTTTTTTTTTTCTATTTTCAAGCTAAAATGAACCCTAACCTATGGTAATGAACCCTAAGTTTGGTAAATGAACCCTAATGTGGCAAATGAACTTCACACTTTCATTTTCAAAGCTTAAAATGAACATGAAAATTTATATTTGGGTTCCTAAAATGAATCTCATCTAGTCTAGGGTTGCATGCTATCAAACTTGTTCAAACTTTAAACAACTTACAATATAGCCTAACTAGGGGTGGAAATGAAGTGTTTCATGCAAGTTCAAGTTGTCAATGGGCTTAAAATGAACATGCAAACCTGATCTTGGGACTTAAAATGAACTCTAACCTAGTTTAGGATCAAGTGCAGTTTTGGTTTTCAAGGTGTTCCTAAACTATTTCTATGCACATGCAAGCTAGTTAGGGTTTCAATTTCATTTAAAATCTTTTCAAATCAACTTAAATATCATGGTTAATGAACCCTAGCTATGTTTTTTATGCTATTTCATGCTCATATGTTGAAAAAAGTTCTATTTTTACAAGTTTTAAGTCATTTTTAGACTTCTGATCAGTTGCTGCGCATGTGATCATTGTTCCTGCACAGGTGGTTAGAAGCTGTGTAGGTGGGAGCTTGTTCCTACATAGGTGGTTTCTTTGATGCTGTGCAGGTGGTCACTGTTCCTGCATAGGTGGTAAGAATGATGTTTTTCAATGCTATTTTTGGGTTTCTGCAGTCCTATACTTGTTCTTGCACTTAAATTACTTGATTTTGGTGTTATTGATGAGTTTGTGTAGCGTTATGGAAATTGTGGGATGAAGACAAAATCCTAAAACTACTAATGGTTTTCAAATGCAGGACATTTTGTAGAAGACATTGTGTTTTTCCAAACTCTTGTGTTTTATTTTTGTAGTTAGAAAACACTTGACTTTAGAGTTTGAAATGAACCTTTTGCTTTCATGTGTCTAATGTATTTTCTAGATTGTAAAAACCTAAGAATTATATGAGTGTATCCTCTCCCCTCACCTTTGTGGATCTTGGGTGTAAGAGAAAGTCATATCATTCTTATAGAGGGGCTACCTCCCAAGTGCTTTAGTAGAGCTAGTGAGAGTGGATGCTCAACCGGTGATAGGCTGAAGCCAAGCCCATCCAACCGGGATACAAATATGCCATTGTGATTAATCTCTCAATGGACGGGTGTTGAATGTATTATACCAGGAATAAGATCTCCCTCAGTACCCTTGTGGTGCGTTAAAACCTACACAACATAACTTTCGTAGGCTGGGAGGCCTCCATAACGGAGCTAATATGCTGCATGTATAATCACCCAAATGGATGCCCTTATTAAACACCATGTCATAGTAGCCAAAAACCTTCTATCTATTGGCACGGAAGGTTGGAGACTAACTAAGATGCCCCACACTTTCATGGATATTAGTTGAGACAACAATCCCTTGGGAAGTGACGTCCCTTGGGATTTGAAGCTTGGAGTGCCTAAGAAGTGAGTGCACATGTAAGGAGGAGCCCGTGCCTCCAAGCTTGTAGGTTTTCCGCTATTAGTAAGTGTGGCTGAACTTCGGTTCAAGTGGGGATTCAACAGATACTGTCCTTACTATCGTTAAGAAGTGATGTGTTTGTTCATTTTACAAAAGCCATTCTAAATGATGTGTCTTGTGTGGGTGTTCAAATCTTAATAAAATGAAGACATCTTAAAAAAATACTCTCCTTAAACAACACTTTTTCCAAATCAATCTTCAAGAACAATCAAATGGTCACAACAAACCTTGTCTTTTGAGTAAACATATGGAAACTTGAACTTTTCACTTGGAACCTATTGGCATGCTTGATAGCCTCCATATTGCATTTTCATGACCTAATCTCCTTGCATTGTGAATTTCCAAATACTCCTTGCATTTTGCATTTCCAAATACTCCTTGCATTATAGACCTCATTTTAATCCTCATTATAGCCCTTTTGCATAAGTCCTAATCATATCCCTCTTGCATACTTAGCTCATTCTCAAACTCTCCTTAAAAACTTTGCAAACAATCCTAGAAAGTATCCAAATCATGTAACCTCTCTTTATGATGTTGAAAATAGGATCTTGACTTGATCCCCCTTTTTTTGCCAAATTTCAAACCCTTTTATCAATTTGGTCTCATTCCACCTTTGTCATGATGGATTTGACCTAAGCCTTTTTATCAAACTTGTCCTTTGTTCCAAAAATACAATCCTTTTAAGTCAAGATCCTTATTCAACCTCATAAGGTTATGCTCCTAGATTTGTCTCCTTTCAAAAGATTAATTTTTAAGTGCAAAAAATCCAAAAACACAATTGCATAAACCTTATCTTGCATTTGCATAAACCTTAGCTTGAATTTGCATAAATTTCTTGCATTTCTAAAGTTGCATTTCAAACTTGCATTCCCAAAATTTCAAAAATTCCAAAAAAAATCTTGTATTTGCATATAGAAATCATGCTAGTTTTTACAAGGTCTCAAACATCCAAGGGGCAACAAGATCCTCCTTTCCCAATGTTTACACAACAACCAGAATCACAATTACCTTTTGATCCAAGACAAGGTGTTTCTTATCATGATCAAAATGACCTAGTGAACTTGTAACAATTGGAAGGAGTGCATCAAACCTTTAATGACCCAAGACATGTCACCTTCCCTCAAGAGCCTACTTCAAGAAATGACCTATGCAACATGGGGTATCTATCCAATGCTTCCCCAAACTTTGGCACTATTCAGTGGGGACCTCCCCCAAAATTTGACCCAATCTTTGTACCTATGCCACTTGGCCAAGGTAGTGTTCCTCCTACACCTAAGGAGGAATGCCAACAATTTTCTCAAATCAATCAAGTCCAACCTAATCATTTGCAATAGCAACCTATGCCAAACATGGATTGTGGATCTTGTCAACCTCCTCCACCACCACCAGATAATCAAGATCAAGGCAATGCCTCAAGTCCCTCTTCAGATTCTGGTGACTCACATGGGACATTTGCTTCCTTCAAGGATTTACCTATAGAGGAAATTGATGAGGCCGTTAAGAATAATAAAATTTAGTAGACATTAACATACCTTATGACTCAAGATCTGTGATGGTATATCAAAGTGATTTGGAAGACAAATCCTCAACTATTTTTGGAATATCAAACTCCCCCATCAGCTACTTTGGAAGAGAACCAAGCCCTAGTGGCGCGGGATAGAGAAAAGAGAGAACAACCATTCGATGAGTTAGTTATGGATTTAACACAAAAATTATAGTGAAATGATTTAACTGTTAATATTCCTCCAAGGGAAAAATATATACCATTGGATAATCCTTTATTTGAAGAAGCACTCCCTCCTCTCGAGATGGTGGCTGCTACGCAAATCCCTGAGAAAGGTCCTAACAGAACATGGAGGATTGATTTAAATAATTGCTTAGCAAAAAGGATCAAATGAGACATTCACATTTCCTTGGGGCATGCTATATGTACCCCCTTTTGAAGAAACACAACCAAGTGGTCCTCCTTTGGTAGCACATAGAACATTCCTAGGAAGCACTTCAAATGCAACAATGTCCAAAAGACCATTTAATGAACAAACATGGGTACCCACTTTTGATGTATCTAATGCGACTACTACAACTGTACCAATCCATTGCAAGATCAAAAGAAAAAGAGCCTTGTGGATATTACACCAATTCCACCTAAGGTGACACAACCAGCACAACAAGTGCAACAAGCCCAAGTGGCTCAACAAGCACCACCTATGGATGTAGTGCAACCAGTGCAACCCCAATTTGCAGCCCAAGTTAACATGATGTCTCAGGCATAACCAGAAAAATGTAAGACTGCAAATCTTGTTGGCATACTTGGACCACTTGGATTTCAACAAGCTAATAACATGCAACAACTGACAATGCCGATGGGTCAAGAATCTCATCCTATTGTACAACATGTGCAAGGTTCAAAGGTGCAACAAGTGCACCCACAATGACAAAAACATACCCAAAAATATGTATAGTAGCAACAACATGCTCTCCAACACCAATATGTATAGCAATAGTAGCGTTCTTTACAACAACAATATATACAGCAACAACAACATGCTTTACAACAACAATATGCTCAACAACAAAGACAACAACATGTTCAACAACAACAACAACAACATGTTCAACAAACATATGGTCAGCAGCGACAACCACATGTTTCACAACAATAAAATGTGTCACAACAACAATAGCATGGGGGGCAGATTCAACAACAACAATATGCACCCCAATATCAACATCAAGTTTCCGAACTGTATTATACGACACAAGGTTAGCAATACAATCCTCCACCAATAAATCAACAACATATGGAAGATCACCAGCAACATGCCCGACAACATGTGGCATCAGTCCATGACATATCATATGAATCATCAGACTCAGATCGGACCTCAGAATATAGTTGATGTTCAAGGGATTCTAGGCAGACACATCACTTCGACAAACATAAAAAGGCAATGAAGCCTTTACAAAATGAAGAAATTCTCCAACAAATCCAATGCTTGCAAAAGCAACTAAATGATATGCAATTCAAGGACACAAAAACACTCTATACGGAATGAGACCTGTGTCCTAATCTGTTCGATCCAAGAATTTACATGCCTCCTTTTCCCAGGAATTTTGATGTACCCAAGTTTGAGAAATACAAAGGGAAAGGAAATCCAATCGATCACATTCGGGAATTTTATATGTCTTGCATCAAGGTTAATCATGACAACATGTACCTTATGAGACTCTTCCCTTGAAGCCTTGGGGGTCAAGCAATGGAGTGGTGCTCTAAACTACCTAGCAATATCAGATCTTGGAAAGAACTAGCTGACAAATTCATCTCTCATTTTGCGTTCAACATATCAAGTGAGGTTATGTTGACTAACCTATGCACGACCAAACAAAAGGTTGGAGAATCCTTCATGACCTTCCTATTGCGATGGAGGAATTTGGTGAGTCAATGTCCTTTTGATGTGCCAGAAGAACAAAAAATTCTATTATTTATCCAAAATCTAGTACCTGAGATGATGTATGAGCTCAAGATTAAACAACCAAGTACAATTCAAAAGCTCATGAAAAAGGGAATCAGCATTGAATATGATCTTATTGAAAAAGGAGTATTAAAGATCAACAAGGACAATCAGACTGTGAGCACTTCCAGTGACAATCCAAAATTTTGGTCTCAGAATAAAAATGTCACAAATGACAGCATTGTTGACGCACAGACAGTTAATGTGACAGCAGAAAGTGAGTCTCAAAGGCCCCACTACTACCAATATGTAGACAATGACTCAAGCGCCACCTCCAGTGCTAGCTCCAACACAACCTCAAGCACAAATGAATGATAATGTGCAACAAAATTGGTAGTGCCGATCGTCGAGAAATAGAGATGAACAACAAAGACAATTCACGCCATTGGGTGAACTGCTCCATTCAGTCCTGCAACAGTTATTGAAAAATAATTACATTCAATTACCCGAGATCCATGATCCTCCAGTAGTAAAAGCCCCTTGGTGGGATGAAAATAAATACTGTGATTATCATCGAACAAAGGGACACATAACCAATTCCCACTTCCAATTAAAACACAAGGTCCAAGACCTTATTGATGAAGGTGTGATTGAAGTTGAACGCACGACAGGATCTTCCAACACTGACCATACTATCTTCACAAACTCCTTGGTTGATCATGACAAGGGAAATGCCTCTAAGTCAAATTCAAATTCCAAGAACAATATCAATTATACCTGGACTGGCCATGACTATACCATCAATTGTTTCTCTGAGGCCGATTCACACGTGTCCACTCTGACCTTCTGAGATAAAGATAGTAACCCTCAATGCGTAGTCGCTACCCATTGTACCAAGATTACTATGCCTAGCACACCATCAGAACCCAAGGTATCTCATATTACAACCTTGTTGACCAGTTGGGTAAAACCCCTACCTTTATATCAATCCTTGATTTGCTGTGGACATCCCCTCAGCACAAGGAAGTCCTTGACAAAGCTTTGAAAGAATCCACTGTTCCAACCAACATTGACACTAACTATTTTTAGGCCATGATGGGGCACTTCTTTGCATCCCAGCATGTCACATCTTCCAAAGATGATGTTCCACATGACCGGCTTGGCCACAATGGCTCTCTCCATCTAGAAGTTTTTGTCCATAATGCCAAAGTCTGACAAGTCATGATAGACGATGGAGCAGGACTTAACATTTGCACTTTGAAGGTCATTCTTGATCTTGGTTACAATGAGAGTGACATTGATCCTTCTAGGAGAATCACAGTAAAGACTTATGATGACACTAAACATCCCTCTAAGGGAGTCATCATCCTTCCCATCAGAACTAGTCCAGTTATTGAAAACACATTGCTGCAAGTCTTGGATCTAGACTTTCCCTATAACATGATCTTAGGACACCCATGGATCCATGCCATGAAGGCAGTTCCCTCAATGTACCACCAATTTCTGAAGTTCTTTCATGAGGGAGTGGAAATCACCATCCCAGGAGATCCTAACCCTTTCCAATTTTGTGCCAATTTGAGAGAAGGGCCCACACAATAGGTGCCTACCAACAGTGAAGCCACCTCATCAAAATCCTCCAAATATGATGCAGCCACCCTTGAAAAAATTATCAAAGGAAAGCTAAAGATTGAAGATAAAGGGTGTGGGGAGTATACCATGGCACAAGATTTTCATATTGGGAAGCTTCCTCTCTTCCTGAAGTCTTATGGAAAACCAAATTTATTGCAAGCACAACCACCCAAAACTACTATGAAGGTTATGCCCTCACCTAAATTCACTCTGTGGGGAGGTTTGCATGAAGAACATTTTTATGACAATGCATCCAACTGGATTTTCCAAGATCAACAGAAACAAGAATAGGAGCCCACTAAGATTCCCATTGAAAGATACAGGCCCGGGTTCACACTCATGCAGAAAAAAGGATATGATGGCCACAGTGGCCTTGGAGTACACAAACAAGGAATTTTTGAACCAATCACGGCAAAAGGCCACCCCCTTCATCTGGGCATTGGATTCAAACCATTACAAATTGGCTCTTCGAATGTCAAATCGGCCTCATGTGAAAACGTAGCAGTTTCAAATGATGAAAAGGCATATGAGGATCCCCCTTCTGAGTACACTATCGATTCAAATGAATGGGAATGGAACACCTATACTTCTAGTCCTTATGAGCTTGATCATTTCTTCCCTAACCCTGTAGACCTTCCTATGGTAGACAAGCATGTTAACATAATTCCCCCTCCTCCCACAACCAATCCTGATCCTTGGTCTAGAATTTTCTGGGATCTTAGTCCTGAACCTTCAGTGCATTAAGTCTCTGACTTTGAAGAAACTGACATTTACATCTTTGCCACTACCTATGGCCTTAAAAACATCTTTTCTAATAACATTTCTTCATCTAATTTCTACTTTCTATGAACAATTCTTTAGTCAGTCCTCGAAGTTGCCTTGGTCTAGTACTCTGGTACGTCAAAAACAAGTGCATCCTGCATTTATGCATTCATAAACTTGAAAAACAAAAAAAACATATGCATTTTTGCATTCATTTATTTCTACCTGAGAAAAATTTCAAACATACATTTTCATTCTGCATATATAAAAATCCAAATAGGCAAAAATTCCAAAAAATTTCAAATAATGTCTTGAAAAAATCCCCCAAAAAAATCAAATATGATCCTGAAAAAATCTCTAAAAATCAAATATGATGCTGAAAAAATTCTAAAAATCATAAAAAGTCCTAAAAAGGACCAAACAACATCCAAATATTTCAAAAATCCTAAAAATTGCAAAAACCTTTTCAAAAATCTGCAACAAATTTTTACATATGTGTCTTCTTTTTGCAAATTGAACATCATGTTTGTTGACATCAATGGCAGAATCATCAATCTGTGCTTAACGAAATCATATGCGGTCTGAAACATTGTGACTCAACATTCAATCTTTCGACCTTTTCTATCAATCAATCTATCCAAGCTTTCAATCAATTATTAAATCAGTCAATTTGCAATCTAAGCTATCAAACAACGAACATTTCATGAAAGTAACAAAAGATCAGAATGGTTGTTGGCTCACATTGTTTCAGCGAGTGTTTTATCTTTCATTGATTTTTTATCTTTTTGATTTTTTTTCTGCCTGTTCGATGATCTCATGATATTCTGGGGCATGTCTACTACATGCTTTTGGGATGGAGAAGATCATCCTCTATCTGCATCATGTTTGTTTACACAAAAAGGATGACTTTCTCGCTCTGGATTTTGTGCCACGATGCACCGCATCCACTTTTGCAATATCAAAATAAGCTCTTATAACACAATTGCACTTTTGAAAGCCACCATCTTTCTTACTAACATTTCTTCATCTAATTTCTTCTTTCTCCTAACATTTCTTCAATCAATCATCCTTCTTTTCAAAAAATTGTCCTCATATCAATTTCTGCCCAATTTTTTGAGGGGGCATCCTGCCTCCATTATGTCGATCCACTGGGGCATGATCTTTTATTTTTCTTTGAGCCAACGCTCATATTCACATTGTCTCAAAGAGGGGCAAAATGTAGACACCTAAAAATTGTTCATTGCCTATGCCCCCAGTTAAACATGTCTTCTATATTGTGTTTGATCTTTATCAATCACTAATATTGTGTCATTCTTCCATGTCATCAATTACTAACATTCCTACTCTCTATCAAACCGATATTTTTCCAAATCATTTCCAATCAACCCTAAACTGATCCTATTCGATCCTAAACCATTCCAAACCTTCCTAAATCATTTCAAACCTATCCTATTCTATTCCTAATCATTTGCAGAATTGTCTAGACTCATTTCTGACCATTCTGGGGCATTGTCCAAGATCATCGATGCCTAATCAACCCAATTTCAAACTAGTCAATCAAACCCTAATTCCAATTCAATCAATCTTGTCATCATTTCAGGAGCATTGTCCAAGATCATCGATGTTGCATATCCTTTCAGTCAACCATTTGATAACACTGTCAAAGATCATCGGTGTTATCCCTATCAATCTATCAATTTCAATTCAATAGTGTTGTTCATTATTGTCAATACTATTTTTTATTATCATTTTGGGAACATTTTCAAAGATCATCGATGTTTCCCCATTTCAATTTCAATCTTATGACACCATCAAAGTTCATTGGCACTTTTCAATCATTTCCAATCATCATTATTCGGGCGCATTGTCAAAGTTCATCGATGCCTTGTGATTTCCTACACTATTCCAAAACCCTAATCCTTATCAACATTATCAAAATCATTTCAATTCGACATCAATACCTTCAATTCAACCTATTTCCCACTAATTTCCCCCTTTGGATGAATAACCCATAATTTATCCTAAGTCCTAATTGAATAAATAAACAAACTTTATTTATTCCCCATTTTTGTAAGTCTCCAATATTTAATTAATTTCTATTAATTAATTAGCTAATTTCAATTTATGGGATTTTAGAATTTCAAAAAAATCTAATTTGATTTTGAGGAATATACGAGAATATTGAATTATGGATTTGATTAAAGATGAATAATCTCAAATACATATCATATCCCTTAAATAAGGACTCTCATCCCTATTAAGGTTCTTCACAAATATTTTCAAATATTTGCAATATCTCTCCCCCATTTCATGCTTCCAAACATCCTACCAACCAAAATCTTGGTTGGTGCATTGATTTTGTGCAATCTCACCTAAATGTATCTCATTTTCTATAAATTGAGGAAATTTCTCTCATTCAAGGTTGAACCACATGATTTTGAGAAAACCTCAAGATCACTAACTTCTAGTATTCTCATTAGCAAAATAGGCTTCTTGTGCAAAGTGTGTGTGCAAAGAGAAACATCAATCCTACTATGGAGAAGAAAGAAGGACATGGGAGCTTCCTTTGAAGGGGGTTTTTAAGTTTCATGCTTATGTTTATGAATCCCTTTTGCAAATAGCTTTCATGGTAGATTAGATAGGTTTAGCATACTTGTTTAGGGTTTTTGGTTACCTAATATGCTAAATAGGCCTTTTTCTAGTCATACAAATATATATAAGATAATATTTATACTTAGCTAATTCTTTAATCACTCGTTAATACGACTAAGAGGATAGGGAGTTTGTGAAGGGAGTGGCAGAATAATTTGGTCACATATTGGGAGGTTCTCAAAAAAGGTAAAACCTATAGGGAGCCCGCTTGTAGACTGTTTCTGCACCCTGGTGATAGTAATTATACCATCCTTCTTAAGGTTAATGATTAGGAGAGATATAAGGAATTTAAGGCTTAAGTATGCATTATGAATCAATGATTATTTCTTAATATGATTTAAATGCATAATGACACGTTAATCATTGTGAATTGGCATTCTCCTAGTAGAGAACATTACAAGTTTCCATCCCCAAGTGTAATTCAAAACCTAATTGGAAATTTAATTAAGGTAAAAAATGGGGACATTACAATTGGTATCAGAGCTTAGATCCTACCATCCTGCAGGGTGAAAGATGAAACAGGGAATCATTCTAGCCAATAAGAAAGAACTAACAATGTGTGTATTATGTGTGTACTTTGTGTCTTTGTGCAATTATGTGTACATTCTTTGTATGCTTTGTGTTTTCATGGATTAATGTGTATAATTTGTGTATGCTTCATGTCTTCATATATTCATACATGCATTTCATATTTTAAAGTGTATCCTCCATATTTAATTCTACTTTGGTTTATCTAGAATAAGAGGATAACTAGAGAGAGATGAATGTAAGGCATGCTATCAGTCAAGCATGAATTTAGAAAATTCAATTAGAACCATCATGAGCTGGTCTAAAAATCATCTCTCTAGAAAATGAGAAAACTATCTAAGTTCCCAAATTCTACTATCAAATCATAAGGAAAGAACTTATAATTTCTTGAGGATAAGCAATTTTGGGGAAGGGAAGATGGTAATGTCCCCTTTGTAAACTAAAATTTAATAATAAATAATAATAATGATAATTATAAAATTAAAATGAATAAATAAATAAATATAAAACAAATAAATAAATTACAAGAGACAACATTACAAAAAGTATGTTCTTGATGCAAGAGCATCTTGGGTTATTTGAAAACTTGCATCAACCAAAAATATTTGTATTCTATTTTCTAGTTTGTATGTTTCTGATTTCTTTTAGCATTCCTTTAGTTTGGATCATTTTTTATTGCGCACCTCATGGAGTGTTTCTAGCATCATGTTTTACCTTCACCTAGGTTAGCACCTCGATTATTTTCTTTGTGTTTGAGATATATTTGATTTATGGTGGAACATCTTGTTAGGATTGGATAATACTGAGATGGGGGGTGAATCAGTATTATAGTACTTAAATAAATTATTCAACCATTTAAATATCAACCGTAAACTTGTAGTAAAGAAAAGAACATAAGAAAATGACACAATACTCATAACACCATATTTTATTTTTGAGGAAACCCTGGCCAAGGGAAAACCCCAGTGGGGATGATACTCACAAGCGTGTACTAAAGTATAATGTCCCTGTAAGGAGACCTAGCCTTGTTAGGAGCTGAATATTACATAGCACATGTCCTTTTTAAAGGAATAACAACCCTGTTAAAGGTTCACAACACCCTATTAGGGGCCAACTGAGCTTACAACTCTTACAATATAATTCAGGTTACAAAGTGTTCTCAGTCATGAACAAAAACAAGCAACATTGGTGCTTAGATAGTTCCTTTAATTTTCTTCAGTGATCTTTTTCATTATTTGCTCTGTTATTCGCTCAACAACTTATCCAACTGTCCTCTAACTATTTTTCCAACCACACTTCATATCTTTATGAAAAATATTTTATACATATATCTCACAACTTTACAAAGTTGGCTCTCAATATGAATATTACAAATATTACTAAGTCAAACCTTAATAAAAAATACATTTAATATAGTAAACACTAAATTCATAGTCGGTGCTCTTGCATAGTCAATGTGGAGGTTATCAACAACCAAAATACAACTTCAATTATCTGGAGTCCAAGTCATCCTCCCTCAATCTTTGCTAGTGTCAAACTACTCTGTTTCACTATTCTACTATAGTCTGTTTGTCTTCAATCCTATCTAACTCACCGTAGACTCAACCAAAAAAAAATTGATCTTAGGTGTAGGTCATACACACCCCATAATGTCTTCCTCTAAGCTCTCTTTCCCTAAATCATCGATCTCTATCTTTGACACCCAAAACACTTTTGTATCTCTGCTTCTACACTTAGTCAATTCACCAAAACTCATGTTTTCTGGAATCAATCTAAAACCTAGATGTGTTTCCATAAATGACAACCAAAAATTAAATCAAATTTACACAAAATTGATTACTTTCCAACACATCTATGTTGTTTGTGTTTCATGGCCAATTTGTGTTTTCCAATCTTATGAAGGATTTCCCAATCGACAAAGCTTCGCAACTCATGTCTCAAGGATTCTATATGTATGGATAACCTACTTGTGGATTCTATCATTGTTTTATCTATTTGTGAGATATTCTTATGGTTTATGTCCTAACCTATAATGTAATACGTTTTATTGTGCTTGGAAAATGTAATCTTTTTTTTTCAGGCTAACCTGATGCTTGTGAAGGCTTTATAAACTCTTGTAATTGATCCCTGAGAGATATGGATAAGTAATATAGCTTTGGTAGATTGAACTATCAGCGTGAGCTTGTGATAGATAGTATAAAAAGATAACCTAAAAAAGGTTCTAACCATAGGCCAGATTGCCTAGCGTGTAATATTGCATGTTGCAGATCCATTGTACTTGATCTCATGATGATAATAAGTAAGTTGATCTTGCATATATCTCCATTATTATTTTTTTCTTCCATTATGTGACTCTTGCTACAACGATTGGACTGAATTCATTGAAGTTCATCTTGTCCTTGGCTACACCAAGTGGTATCAGAGAAAGCTTATGATTCTATTGTTGTAGATCGTGGTCCCTGAGTTGACGAAGTCCTGTTGTTTATTTTTTGTGGGGTGGAAGAGTGAGGATGTGACCCATAATTATAGAGGATTCACCCAAGATGGCTGGGAGAGGAAATGCTAGAGGTGGAAGGAGAGATGCAGATCCAGTTGTGTTGGATATGTTGAGATAGATTGTAGGTAGATTAGATGTTGTTGAGATGGCCCATAGAAGAGGTTGACACAAGGAGGATGTAAGTGATGATGAGGAAGAAACAAATGAAGAAGCAGCTAAAGGAGGTGAAGAACCACCTGAACCTAAACTTGAACAAGGAGATGAAATATTTATAAAGGCCCAAACTAGAGTTAATGAAAGACCTCATTTCAATCCACTAGACTATAATGGTAAATTAGATTCAGATGAATTACTTGATTGGATCACAAAAATGGAGAAGTAATTTGACTATGAAGGTACCGATGAAGATAAGAAGGTGAAGTATGCTTGCATAAAGTTAAAGGGACATGCATCATTATGGTAGGAAAATTTGCAGACAGATAGGCAAAGAAGAGGAAAGGATAAGATCAAATCATGGGATATGATGGAAAACAAATTGAAGGCCAAATTTTTACCTATTCATTACTAAGTATGTTTGTTTAGGAAGTTGCAAAATCTAAAACAGAGAGATCTTAGTGTAAAAGAGTACACCAAAGAATTGTATAAACTGGATATCAAATCTATACATATCGATGATGATGTTGAGAGGGTGAATGGTTTGAGGAAATCAATTCAAGATGAGATCAGCTTGGTTAAACTACAAAGTGTGGAGTAAGCTTACTAATAGGCCGTAAAAGCTTAGGATAAATTGAACAAAATAAATGAACAAAGACAAAGAGGAAGAGGCGGAAGATCCCAAAGTGGTAGATCTTTTGGAGGAGGAAGATCTTATTTAGATCAGAATAGAGGAAAGACAGAATTCAAAGAGGAGAAATCATACCGAAGGGATGGCTGAAATTTTCAAAAAGGAGGTGGATCAAGTAGTTATAAAAATGATGACAAGAGAGTGTTTAGTGTATGCACCCTAAAATGGTCGCCTAGACTTTGGGCCCCATTTCTTAATTTATCAAATCCCTGAATCAATACTTTCAAATATCAATTATATCAATTTCCTTGATCATATCATAATAATTAATTCAATTATTCAATTATTTCAATATTTCATAAGGTTTGAGCCTTATTTAATTTAAAAGAGAGAAAAAAAAAAAAAAAAAATTATTTAATTAAGAGAACATTCTCTCTTTTAATTAATTAAAAATCTCTTTTAATTAAATAATAAAATCACTTTATCCTAAGCCTTTATTTAATTAAAAGGAATTTCCTCCTCTTTTATTTAAATAA
>MU224433.1:171902-198384 GCA_018584345.1 Thuja plicata | reverse complement strand
TGAGAGCAATTTTTACAAATCTTGCAACTCCATGCATAGAGAGCTATGGATCGATTTGTGAGGGCTCATTCTTGAGTTTCCTTGCATGTAAGGATTCATAGAAGTGCACTATTTTGTGTGTACATTTAGAAGAACCTGTTTCAAATGTGGAGGTGAAGGATGTTAGAGACTTTTCTTACAATTTTTTAACACAGTGTGAATGCTTACTCTTTATATTTCCAATTTAACTTATGCAAGAGAAATCCTAATTGTTGAGGACTAATTCCTCCTTCGAATTTGAGATCCACAGGCTCAGGCAGGTGTACCTTCAAATGATTACTAATTTTTAGTATCTATTATAGTGGATTAGATATTTTACTAGATTGCTAATTGCCTTTTACTATATCAACAGATTAAAAACTATGCAAATGACTATAATCAATCTGATACAAAGCTTAATAAGCCAAACCATTAATTTAACAATAGAAAATAGTAATGTAATAAGGATTCTCATCCTTATTCCTTTTGTATTTCTTTGAACTTAGGAGGGTTAACCTTATGATTCTCTCTTGAAGGAATTAGAAAATTGAATTGTTTTCTCTGATACAATTGCTTAAACTTATATGTATTTGTAATTGAAATGTAAATGATTGATTGTTTTTTGAATATTGGATGATGATTAATTGTTTTCCAAACCCTAAACCAGTGCCTAATCCTTGGGCAAAGAGTCAATATCAAATGTAAATCCACAATAACTGATTAATGTAAATACATGCAATTTGGGTAGAATACCTTACAGACTACCTTTCACTCCAACACCCCTATTAACATAACCTAATACTAATGCTTAGCTCTCTGGGATCGCCAATAAGAATTAATCCTTCCTTAAAAGAACTCACAAGCAACTGCACAATCACCTTGTAATTGGTATATCTAAAATGCCTTGCAAATCAAACATATAAGAGCTATAATAGAAATATAAAGAGACAACACAAGATATAGAACATAAACTACAATATATTTTTATTAATATTTTTACTGCTTCAAATGCATTCAATAGACAATAAGCACAAAAATTCAGACAAAATTAAGTAGTCTGGCTTGCAATTATACTTCACTTCTCATCTCCTTTACAAAATGATACAAATGTTGTATTTATAGTCTAAACCATCTTGGAGTCCTTAAAAATTAAGGATGCAACAAGCTTCAGATGGTTTAAGACCTAACCCTAAAAAATAGAAGAATAAAAAAGACAAGAAGAATCCAAGTGGTGGAAGCACAAAATATGAATAAAATCAAATTAGATTATGAAATCTCTTGCTAGCTAGAACCTCTGTCTGAATATGTTATGGTTAGCCTCCAATAGTTATTGTGAGATTTAGTGACCATCAATATTATAGGCTAACATACACTAATCTTTCAAATGACTAACCTCCATGTGCTCAAAGATTAGGTACCAGGTGTCCTTCTACTCTTCATCCATGATGTCAAGGTCAGCTGTCGCAGGCTTCTTTTTCTTAGGCTTTGTAAGAACATGTAATGCTCTGCCAGGGAACCCAGGAGAACTAACCTAAACATGACACTGAGTTAATAGGATAATTTTTTTTAAATGTTTACAAAAAATAATGATAACATTGCAGAAGCAACACAATGAAATACATGACATACACATAAGTACAACTCAACAAAGGCTACAAATCTTGAGGGTTCCTTGACGTAGAATTACTTAAGAAAAATAATCTAGGAGAAAAACTAGAAATACTAACACAAAGGATACAATAACTAAATCCAATAATATACATCTCATATAATAATACCACATATACAACTGATACCCAAGGTATACAACCGAATCATCATCCACTACACAAGTCACAGGGTATGCGATAATACATAATAAAACAATACAATACATCCTTTGAAAGGATGTTAACCAATATACACATATGGTTACAAAAGTACATCTCATGAAACTTCACAAGTCTCCAAAAGAATAGGAAGAATAAGAAACTGCAAAAAGGATCATCCAAGCATAAAGAAGAACCATCATATCTCAATGGCAATAAGAATCACTACCACCTGACCGCATGGAACCAAAGATCCACTCCCATTGTGCTGAGGAGATAACCTCGGGCCCACACACCGGAACAAAAACCAAAAATACTAAATCAGAAGTATAAGGATAGGAAAGGTCAACACACACTAGGGATCCAAGATCACATAAGGATACACCATCCAAAGATAAAGAAAATACAAAAATCAACCAAAACACCAACTTGAAACAACCACTGAAACTAAAAATCCAAATGCCAAAACCACAACCATAAAAGGTAAAGCAAGACCTAAGGAGGATACTTAGGCTACATTCTATTGGAGTTTCATCACATGGTCAATCACTTGAGTTACCCTTGAGTGGCCTCTCTGGACCGGGGACCTCAAGCATCATCTAGTTGAGTTACCCTAGACTGGTGACTCTGGACCCCGGACTCTCAACATGCTAACTAATCTTGTATTTAATGTTAACTTCAAGTTTTATTATTAAATTATCACTTATTAACAACTTACAATAGGTCACCCTGGACTGGCCTCTTTGGGCCCCAGAATCCTATTGTAAGCCACTCCCCTAGGATGCATCTAACTAATAATTAATTTTAAAACAATAATTAAAAATTTTAAAACTAAATTAAATTTAACTAAAATTTAAATTTAAAAAAAAACAAACAACAATGTCAAATAAATAGGGGCGGGGAATTTTCCCCGGCCCCAACTCCCAAGCGGAGTTACCGCTCCCCACGTGGGGAAGTTGCTGGCAGTTCTGTCGTGCGGCGGCAAAGGCCCTGCCGTAGAGGAATGACCTGCCACCCACAACAGGGGACTCCCGTGTGGTCCTTCCTCCATGGGTGGGGTGGGGATTTGGTGGCCCCCACCCCCCTATAACCCCTGCGGGTTTTAATTTAATTTTTTTTTGTATTATATTTTTTTTAATACTTTTCTTTTAAAGATATCTCCTTTTAAATATATTTTCTTTATAGTTTATTTAATTTTTAAAAGAAAACTCTGGTGAAAATAATAAAAAATCCAGACTGTATAAATTTTTAAAAAAACAACCTCTTTCTTTCAATTTTTTTTTTTGACAATACTAACCAAGATAAGCCCCCTTTTTTAAAATATTAAATTCATTAAGCTATATTTTCAATAATAGATTTTTTTGTTAAAACAAAAATTCTAAATAAACCAAGGAGATATTTTCTTTCTTTTTCCTCCAACATGCAAATTGATAAAAACAAGGAGAATTTCTAATTTACTATTAATAATTTCAAGAAGAGTTTTCTTGTTTTCAAGCATGCAAATTAACCCAATTTTCTTGTTTCCTTTCAGATCTAGACTCAATTTTGGCAAGCACCTGATGAAGAAAATTTTTCTACTCTTCAAGGTGAGACAAACATGGATCTGAGGGTTTGAAGCAATTTCTCCAACAATAACCAATTTTTATCCAAAGAAGACATTTTCACCCAAATTGAAACCCTATGAGCAATTTGAAATAGAATTCTTCCACATGAAAACCCTAATGCCCAATTTGCATTCAACACCCAAAAATGAATCCTTTATGCCCACAATCACAGATCTGATATGAAAACATGGAGAAATCCACAATTTTGAACCAAGAACCTAATTTCTTCAATTCAATCAATAATACACACCAAAACTCAAACAAAGGATCCTATCTTTTCAGATGCATAGAAGACGGGGATCTGAAAGCTAGAATTGAAAAGAGTAAGATCCTACCTTAGTAACTGATGAGAGGAACAACCCCACAAATCCAAGCAAGAAGAATCCACAAATCCAAGCAAGCCTTCTCAAAACTCCAATCACCTAATTTCTCCTTCTCCTTGATTGAATAACCTCCAAAAAGGCTTCCAATCAAAAGATATAGATAATCCAAGAAATTAGGTTTCCAAAAAGTGAAAACCCTGAAGGGAATATAAATTATCTAATTATTAATTAAAATAATTCTTTATTTTCAATTTCACTTAAAGCATGCAAAACTCAGCTTTAGAATATCAAAGCAAGGTGTTAAATTGAAAATGCGTGAGGCAATATTTCAATTAAATTAATCAAATAACCATGCAACTTAAAGTAATATTCCATAATTCAACTATGCACAATTAATTACAATTAATTGAATTTAATATTTATTAAATCTCAATTATTTAAATCAAGACTTAATAATTAAATATAGGCACTTAATTAATATTTAATTATTAAATAGCCATATATTTCATATATCAATGTTTTAACCTTATTATAGGTGCAATAATTAACATTAATATTTACCATGAAAATTCATTAAATAAATCAAGCCAAAAGCATCATTAAATCACCTGAAACCCATCTAAATAGATAAACAACTAAAACAGACAATCAATTGAAACAAAAACCCAACACACACAAACAACCTCACGAATCCACATCACTTGACAGATTCAAACACTAGGATAGTAAATCAGATTCTCTGTCCATCAATAGGACAAAATATGGGTTTAGGGTATGGATTTGGACCTAATATTATCTCCCCTATCTTACCATTGAGATATTGCGATACGGCACGATCATTCCTGCCAATTCAAGGAAGATGTAGCCTGGTACTTGCAAACTTGTCATCACAAAGATGAGCATACATGCATATAATATAGAAAACAATGGTTGAGACTAGTTTATCATGTGGATCTCGCCGAAGCAAGTAACTACGACTCTATTCCATACCATATCAAGCATGTCAAACGGTAATGCAAGACATACAAATGATCCATGTGCATATAAATATAGGGTCAGTATTGTCAGAAAACTATAATCAAAATGACATCCCAACATATACATAAGCATCATGAAATAACCATAAATCATATGCAAACATGAAAGATAACACACTGAGCAATGCATCAATAACATACTAAAATGTAATACATAAATATCCTCTAAACCATTTGAAATATCCAACACATACATGAAAATGCTTAAAAGAGTTCGGCAACCGAAACAGAAAGGCCAACTAAACGGTAGATATTACATCCTCCTCTCCTAAAGCTAGGCTTACTCCTGGAAGCCGATAACATACAATTACAGTGCAATCTCTGTGATATCCTCCCTTATACATACTATCAGAGGTCCACAAAGAACATGATAGAGACAATACTTATCACAAAACATAGTCAACAACAACAAACATTTGAAATAGCCACCATATAAGTCTAAGGAAAACCCAAGTGGGAGAACTTCCAAAGTTCAAAATTAAATCATAAAAGTATACAATTTCAACAATAAATCAAATGTGACTAACGCCACAAGCTAGATAACGAAAAGAGATTTAGGTGACTAATCCATTCATAAGAAAATTCAAGAGGAATTTAATGTTGACCACATACAACACAACAAGATATCAACCAACCAAAATGAATAATCAAAATATAAACATTTCACATAACAAGGTGACTAGGAGTAGCCACACTCAAGGGAGTAGTCACTTCACGACATCCAAGATATTTCATGCTAAATGTGTTAAGAGTATGCACACAATCACTCAAGAAAGATAATTGTTATATTTCTAACAACATCTTTATGCAACTTCATGTAATTATGAATTCTACTATGGATGGAATGCATAATTTTACTTGGGGACTTAGGTCCTTTACCCAATTAATCTATAATAATGAGGTAAAATTATAGATCTATAAATGCTCTCCTAATGGATGATATATATATTTCTAAACAATGTACAATGTATTTAACAAGCAAGAATTTACTTTCTAATTTCATAATTAATCATAATCTCAATTTGATTTTTAACACTCACACAATACAACTCATATAACTCAATTAAAGTCAATTCAATACAACATGCAATTCTAATCATAAATGATCAATAAAATCACACTCATAGGGAAAAAAAATAGGTCACTCAAGAGAAATCAAAAGTCACTCAAAGAGAAAGAAAACAAGAAACAAGGAGTTCTTCAAACTAGGAATCCATCACCACCACATATCACATACAACATACATAAACTATCATGCTATAATAGATGAGGTAGTCAAATGACCATCACCAAGTCTTCATACATATAAACCACACAAAACCACAAGAAGAAATCCATCTTCTCACTATCAAAACACTCTTATAGATGATTAAAAGCTTCATGAGAAACGATGAGACTAGAGACCCTAGAGTTTCAATCATAGATCCTAGCACAATTCGAGCCTCAGTAGGTATCCACCTAAAAAAACCAAGACCAAATATCACTCCCAAATCAAGTGGGACAAACCACACACAAGAATAAGATATCATGAACAATGACTCTAAAGACACAAGGAGACGAGTGCTAACATGCACTACTAACCAACTAATGGGCATACAAATTTCCCAAAGCTCCCAGTGTAGAAATGTGTGCTCTGATACCAAGTGTAATGCCCCGCCAGGGAACCCAGGATAACTAAGCTAAACATGACACTAAGTTAACTAGATAAATTTTTTTAAAAATGTTTACAACCAATAATGATAACATCGTGGAAGCAACACAATGAAGTAAATGACATACACATAAGTACAACTCAATAAAGGCTAAAAATCTTGAGGGTTCCTTGACGTAGAATTAATTAAGAAAAATAATCTACGAGAACAACTAGAAAGACTCACACAAAGGATACAATAACTAAATCCAATCATATACATCTCATATAATAATAACACATATACAACTGATACCCAAGGTATACAACCGAATCATCATCCACTGCACAAGTCATAGGGTATGCGATAATACATAATAAAACAATACAATACATACTTTGAAAGGATGATAACCAATATACACATATGGTTACAAAAGTACATCTCATGAATCTTCACAAGTCTCCAAAAGAATACAAAGAATAAGAAACTGCAAAAAGGATCATCCAAGCATGAAGAAGAACCATCGAATCTCAATGGTAATAAGAATCACTACCACCCGACCGCGTGGAACCAAAGATCCACTCCCACCATGTTGAGGAGATAACATCGGGCCCACACACCATAACACAATCCAGAAAGACTAAAGTAGAAGTATAAGGATAGGAAAGGTCAAGACACACTGGAGATCCAAGATCACATAAGGATACATCATTCAAAGATAAATAAAATACAATAATCAATCAAACACCAACTTGAAACAACCCCTCAAATTAAAAAGCCAAATGCCAAAACCACAAGCATAAAAGGTAAAGAAAGATCTATGGAGGATAATTGGGCTACATTCTATGTGAGTGTCATCACATGGTCAATCACTTGATTTACCCTGGACTGGCCTCTCTAGACCCCGGACCTCAAGCATCATCTAGTTGAGTTACCTTGGACTAGTGACTCTCGACCCTGGACTCTCAACATGCTAACTAATCTTGTATTTAATGTTAACTTCAAGTTTTATTATTAAATTATCACTTATTAACAACTTACAATAGGTCACCCTGGACTAGCCTCTTTGGGCCCCGGAATCCTATTGTAAGCCACTCCCCTAAGATGCACCTAACTAACCACCCCCTAAGATCAAGGTCAAATATAATCTCGTAAATCTCTTAAACTGGTTCCTACCCATATAGGAACTACTGGTTCTCACTAACCATAAAAACATGAGACATTCTCAAAGGATCACATATCTTGAGTTTAGACATACTAGGAACAGAAGAAAGATCAAACAAACATCTTACACATCCCAAAATAATTATAGAAAGATATTGGCAATAAAATCCAAACAAACCCGAGTACAACATCCTGAGGGTCAACTAATCCCATTAGAGACCTAAAATGATAAGGCTCCATACAAGAACAGAAAGCACTCATTCATACCAATAACATCCAATATACATCCTAATATGACAAACACAATCTCAGAAGGAACTAATCAAAAAATGCATTGATAACATGGCAATAAACAAATTTATTACCCTAGTTATGCAAATTTGTCTATCTGGTAAAAATTACTAACCAACTATAATTAAATCTCCAAGCAAATGCAAATACAGCTCTTTGTATAGATTAATTTATAAATTTTAACATATATAAATTAATCTAACAAATAATTACTAAAATCGACTATAATTACATTAGTATGAACATACAAATACAATCTCCAATAGACATTAATGTTAACTCAAATTAATATTATTATTCATAAATATTAAATCTCATATGGTAAACACTACATGAAAGCAAATGATCCGTTAATAATATTAACCTTATTATTAATAAACAAATCAAGCTTACATAAACTACAAATCCCCTTTTTATTTAAAAATATATTAAAACCATTTAATATATATAAATAAAACTAATATCTAATGTTATTACTATCTAAATATCATTAAATATATAATAAAACAACTTAAATTTAAAATAAAATAACATAACCTTAATTAATAATTGATTTTAAAACAACAATTAAAAATTTTAAAACTAAATTAAATTTAACTAAAATTTAAATTTAAAAAAAAAACAATCAACAATGTCAAATAAAGGGGGGGATTTTCCCCAGCTGCAACTCCCAAGCGGAGTTACCGCTCCCCACGCGGGGGAAGCCGCCGACAGTTTTGTCGTGCGGTGGCAGAGGCCCTGTCGTAGAGGCAGGCCCTGCCACCCATGACAGGGGAATGTCATGCGGTCCTTCCTCCGTGGATGGGGTGGGGATTTGCTGCCTCCCACCCTCCAATAACCCCTGTGGGTTCTAATTTAATTTTTTTTTTGTATTATATATATTTTTAATACTTTTCTTTAAAAGCTATCTGTTTTAAATATATTTTCTTTATAGTTTATTTAATTTTTAAAAGAAAACTCTTGTGAAAATAATAAAAAGGCCAGATTGTATAAGTTTTTAAAACAACAACCTCTTTCTTTCAAATTTTTTTTTTTAACAATACTAACCAAGATAAACCCCCTTTTTTTTAAAATAAAATTTATTAAGCTATATTTACAATAATAGATTTTTTTTTAAACAAAAATTCTAAATAAAACAAGTAGAGATTTTATTTCTTTTTCCTCCTACATGCAAATTGACAAAAACAAGCAGAATTTCTAATTTAATATTAATAATTTCAAGAAGAGTTTTCTTGTTTTCAAGAATGCAAATTAACCCAATTTTCTTATTTCCTTTCAGATCTGGACTCAATTTTGACAAGCACCTGATGAAGGCAAGTTTTCTACTCTTCAAGGTGAGACAAGCACGGATCTTAGGGTTTGAAGCAATTTCTCCAGCAATAACCAATTTTCATCCAAAGAAGACATTTTCACCCAAATTGAAACCCTATGAGCAATTTGAAATAGAATTCTTCCACATGAAAACCCTAATGCCCAATTTGCATTCAACACCAAAAAATGAATCCTTTATGCCCACAATCACAGATCTGATATGCAAACATGGAGGAAAACACAAATTTGAACCAAGAACCTAATTTATTCAATTCAATCAATAATCCACACCAAAACTCAAACAAGGAAGATCAAACAAAGGAACCTAGCTTTTCAGATGCATAGAAGACGGGGATCTAAAAGCTAGAATTGAAAAGAGTAAGATCCTATCTTAGTAACTAATGAGAGGAACAACCCCACAAATCCAAGCAAGAAGAATCCACAAATCCAAGCAAGCTTTCTCAAAACTCCAATCACCCGATTTCTCCTTCTCCTTGATTGAACAACCTCCAAAAAGGCTTCCAATCCAAAGATATAGATAATCTAAGCAATTAGGTTTTCAAAAAGTGAAAACCCTAAAGGGAATATAAATTATCTAATTATTAATTAAAATAATTCTTTATTTTCAATTTCACTTAAATCATGCAAAACTCAACTTTAGAATATCAAAGCAAGGTGTTAAATTAAAAATGCACGAGGGATATTTCAATTAAATTAATCAATTAACCATGCAACTTAAAGTAATATTCCATA
The DNA here is from genome assembly GCA_018584345.1 of Thuja plicata. NCBI lineage: Eukaryota > Viridiplantae > Streptophyta > Pinopsida > Cupressales > Cupressaceae > Thuja > Thuja plicata. Next base: position 188,441 of record MU224433.1, on the reverse strand, counting down.
ATTCAACTATGCACAATTAGTTACAATTAACTTAATTTAATATTTATTAAATCTCAATTATTTAAATCAAGACTTAATAATTAAATATAGGCACTTAATTAATATTTAATTATTAAATAGCCAAATATTCATATATCAATGTTTTAACTTTATTATAGGTGCAATAATTAACATTAATATTTACCATGAAAATTCATTAAATAAATCAAGCCAAAAGCATCATTAAATCACTTGAAACCCATCTAAACAGATAAACAACTAAAACAGACAATCAATTGAAATAGAAACCCAACACACACAAACAGGCTCACGAATCCACTTCACTTGACATATTCAAACACTAGGATAGTCAATCAGATTCTTTGTCCATCAATAGGACAAAATATGGGTTTAGGGTATGGATTTGGACCTAATATTATATCCCGTCTCTTACCATTGAGATATTACGATAAGGCACGCTCACTACTGCCAATTCAGGGAAGACGTAGCCCGGTACCTGCAAACCTGTCATCACAAAGACAAGCATACATGCATATAATATAAAAATAATGGTTTAGACTAGTTTATCATGTGGATCTTTCCAAAGAAAGTAACTACGACTCTGTCCCATACCATATCAATCATGTCAAACAGTAATGCAAGACATACAAATGATCCATGTGCATATAAATTTAGGGTCAGTATTGTCAGAAAACCATAATCAAAATGACATCCTAACATATACATAAGCATCATGAAATAACCATAAATCATATGAAAACATAAAATATAACACAGTGAGAAATGCATCAATAACATACTGAAATGTAATACATAAATATCCTCTCAACCATCTGAAATATCTAGCACATACATGAAAAGGCCTAAAAGAGTTCGACAACCGAAACAGAAAGGAAGACTAAGGGGTAGGTATTACCGAACATCCCATGCTACTACATCTTCCTCTATAGGCCAATTAAATCTTTGAATGCTTTCAAGTTATGCCTTTTGCCTCTCCCATCTAGCATTTGTTATATTTTGACATAAGTTACAAATTTATTAAAATTTGTCTCGGACTTAAATGCCTCATCCAAGGTTTTATTAAACCTCTCCATATCTAATTCATTGGTGTCAGATATAAATGTCTCTTTACTAGGCAATAATAGATCAAACTCATTTGTCCACATCTCTACTACCTTGATCTAATTGTCCTCTTCTCTAGTTGAAGGAACAAACTTATTGTAATAAGACCCAAACATATTCAATCTGGTCTCTATCTGATTTTCCTTGCCCTTGAAAAAGGACAAGGTTACCCCAATTTTTTCTATCTCATCACCTACTTGTGTAAATATCTCTAGTAGGTCTTCCCTAAGTGGCTGCAAGGATGCTAACCTTTCAAATAAACTGGTCCTAATTGACCAAGTTCCAAATTAGGTGTTCAATGATGATATAAAATTAGTTACCTCAACTTGTAGGTTGGGAAAATTGTTGTAGGCTCCATGCACTAGGTCAACTTTATCCTTTAAAATATTAATTCTATGCTGCAAAATATTCAAAAAGGATTCTAAAGCCACATTATTCTCCTCTGCATCCTTATGCTCTATTTCCTTTTGAGCATCCCCTACATCCTATATTTTCACAAGTGCATCTTCAGCCTGTTTACGTTCCACAAGAACAACTTCTGGGATCTCTTGTAACTTATGAGTTAGATCTACAGTTATTTTCTCCATAGCACTAATTTTTATCAAACCCAACTCTCTGTCCTTTGCAATGAGGCTTGTTTCATCAAATATCTTTTGATACCTATTGGACATCTGCACAGCTTTTGCTTCATTCAAATGAGAAAAGTGGGTTAAGGTCTGTGAAATTTATAGATCCCTTGTATTATGGACAGACCAAATTATTTTATCCCCTTCCATATTCTCTTCTACATTGATTAGTAATAGCTTTTGGTTTTTGGCAGCTAGAGCCCACATAGCTAGGGTTTGAGATTGTGCATTATAACCACATCCTTTGATCATCTCTCCTATTTGTGTCTCTGTTGAAAATTTGATGTTTGGTTTCCTTATGATTTGGTTTATGATGAAGGCTCAAGCTAAGTCCCGTCCCTCTACTAGCAACATGCCACTATACTTAACTAACTATCTAGCCTCATCGGGGTCATATTCTCATATTCTGGATCATATTCTTGGAGAGCCTATAAGGATTCACTTGTTATGGCTTCTCTTCCTTCTAATTTCAGTTGTGCCCCCACTTGTTGTTGCTATGACCAAATAAGGAAGTCCTTGAATTCTTTGGTCTTTATGAATTCATCATCCTTCAAGAATTCCTCTTGTTGCAACTCCCTTTCATCTTGACACAATAAGAGAGGCATCTCAACATTATCATTTGTGTCTTCTATTTTATTTATTCCTTCTCTTATGACCTTTCTTAATTGGTGATCATAGGCACTTGTTCCAGTGAATAGTGCACTCACATTGTCCTTTTTCCTCTTCCATGTCTTGACAATAGAAGGTTCCCCTGCTTCCACCTTTTTCTTTTTCTTTGGGGGTTCAACAACTACCTCAGCCTCATGTCCTTGTGTTAGGTCAATTATGTTTTCCTCAGTATGAGGTGGCTAATCTGTAGGTCATGGGATATTTACTGAGTACCTTCTACTATATTCTGAGGATGATTGTTTATTAGGACCTTTGTCGTTATCCTCAATTTTTTCCTCTAGCTGATTGCAAAGTGTCCCATAGGACTCAATTATCTTATCTAATCTCTATAGATAAGGGAAACCTAGGAAATATCATCAAAATAGGATCCCTTTCTTCTTGAGTTGTTGCTCCAAATCCATCAATTCTTGGTTTTTTTTTGTTCTAGCTGAAATTTCATCCTCTTCAAGGGTGTTCCTGATCAGGTACTCTTCTTCATATGACTGATGTTCTTTAGTAATTGGAATGGTGGGTGTCAGAAGTTTTTTGGCATCTTTTATGAAAACTTTTTTATCAATATATCTATACAAGGCTACATTCATTTTGTAATGTCTCAACCATCCATTCACAGCATCATAAGACCTCTTACCAATTGTAAAATTAGAAGCAATAAACTACCTAAGTGTGAATGTTCCTTTCTTATGTGGAGCCAAATGCTCCCTATCAGTCAGCATGAGCTACCATATAAACTCCATAAAATAAGTTCTTTGTGGTACTATGTATGGTAAGATGTATGGCGGTTGGGAGAAACCATATACTCTAATCAGAGTAAAATTATGATGATAATAAAAGTCTCCCTAGTTTTTATCTCCATTCCATTTATCCACAAACTTGCAGGGCCTCGAGAGTTGCAATACCTTAATTGGAAGCCTAGTCATGTTGACTGCTTAATTGCTCAATAGGGGATGTACTACCAAGTTCTCAAAAGAAAAGAATTCATTCTCTGTGGATGTGTAATTCCATACCCTCAACCAAAGTTGCATAGGGTTGGATTGACCATGATAAAATCCTCTAAGCTATAGATTGGGTTGGTCCATGATAATAAAATTGTAGAAAAAAATCAAATGCATGAGCAATGAATATTGTAGGAATTAAGGGCTTCCTACCTTCTTTGATATATCCATGAATCCCTGATGCATTGTATCAATTACATATTGAATGTAATCATAATCAGTACTGACATAGGGACTTTGCAAGTCTAGAATTATCATTAACATGTCAAATGATACTCTCTCTCTTCCACTATCAACAGTTAAGACTCTACACAAGGCATAAGAAATGTATTTCATGTAGAATGTCAGGTCCTTGTAGAAATATGGTGCGTTATCACTAGGAATAGGGCCTATATAGTTCATGGTTCCTTTTGGCACATGGGCCTGAATCAATTTGGACATAATGCTGGACTCCTTAGTATATCTAGAAGCTAAGGATTTCAAATTGATTTTTTTTGTGCAGGGGTTCTATATATTAAATGCTTTCATGAATGATGCCCTGTCAAGGGTTACTAGGATTGTGCCATCATCTTTCTTAATGGTCTTTGAAATTGTGTCATACCTACTAGCTAGTTCCAATATCAAATCAACATCCACAAACACACTAGGAACTACTAGTTTTGCTAACCTTGACATCCAAGGGTTTGACACAGGCACATGGCCTTCACTATTCTTTTGGAAATAGTTAAACAAATGATAACTTGAATAGTCAGGTGTCTTTTTTATCTTTAATATAAGAAAAATTGTCACCAAGGTACTCGTCATTTACCTTTTTTTTCTGATTGGAGCCTGGAAAAAGTTGTATGAACTCCTCTGAGTGATTCCTTTTTCCTTTCAAATCATCATCATCTCCACTCTTCCCACTAGTTGAGGCACCATTCACTATTCTTCTCATCTCATCTATTCTGAATTGCAACTCATTAAATCTCTTCCTTCACCTTGAAAATTTGGATAACTTTGTTCTCTTGAAAACACTTATCACTTATGCAAATTTTGCTCTGAAAATTGAAACTCTTGGTGAAATGAAATGAACAATAGTAATGCCTCCTTATTCAAAGAAATCAATGCAAAAACATTACTTCAAAATAATGGATTTTCAATTTAATCACTTCTTTCATTACTTCTACGTGTTGTGATATCAATTTTTCTATCTAGTCGTGACATTTGAAACTGACATGTGATCAATTTTGAATTATTGCTTTTTTTCATTTAAAACCTTATTATATTTAAAACAATATTGAGATCTGATATGATTGGCTCAATTATCACAACTCATAAACTCTTTAAACATGTTGTCATAATCTCTATGCTCTGATTGGTTGATGACTGTACAACATGGAGCGGAAGAAAACCTTATACTTTTACCTCACTCTTACTCTGGTTTCCTTTAGCAACTGCACGACTGTATGATCTCCTTGTTTCTAAGAGTTATCTTTAACTCTAGTTCTTTTCTGAGACTTAACGATCACCACATCATCAACATCTTGATCAATGTTCATCTCTTAATTGCTAATTGAATTCTCTTAACTCATGTTCCTTTTGAGACTCTGCAACTAAGGCTTTAAATAATTGTTTCTTAAACCTTTAGTTCCTTTTAGAGACTACGCGACTATGCAAAATCAAAGTCACTTTAAGATTTCACTAACTCTAAGTTTCTTTAGAGATTACATGACCACCGTTATATCTTCTTTAAATTGGATGGTTTGCGTGCAATCTCATATCCATTTTGTACTTTCTCCATTTTCTCTGAGACTTCACGACTACCTTTTTATCAGCTTTTAATCCTACGGTTTGCGTGTAATCTCATTAGCTTTGTCTTTAACAGTAGTTCATTTTGAGACTTCATGACTAGAGCTATCTCCAAGTCACAGAATGAATTTCTTAACCTCAGGTTTGCATTGAGACTTCACTACTAACCTGGATCTTTGCATGACTTAGACACATGTTCAAATATGAATCACCATCACTGAAGTGCTAAACTTTCTTTGACTTGTTGACCTTTATCATTGACTTCACACTATCCATTAGATCTTTTCTCTTTCATGGCTTAGATCTCTTCGCTGCAAACTTCACTTGAAATTTACTTAACCTTTATTAACCATAGTTCTTATTGAGAATTCATGACTAACTAAATCTCGTTGTCGCTGAAAGAATTATCTAACTCAAGTTTTCTTTCAAGATTGAACGCTAGCCTTTAGATCTTGATTTAATCTAATGGTAGTCTCTATACCTCTTAATCTTTCATCCATCTAAACTTTCATCTCGCGACTTCACACTGGCCAAAGGATCAACTTTACATCTGACGATAGTCACTTTAGCTCACAACTTTTAACTTAATCCTTTCTTTCAAAAGAGATCTCACGACTGAATACATTTACCTCATCTCTTAACCTTGGTTTATTTCTAAGACACTGTGACTAAAGAAACTCAAAGTCTCTTTAATATTTCTTAACTGAAGAGTTAGTTGCGAGACTTCATGCCCATCGTTAGATTATCTTTTAAATCAATGGCTATCATTTAATCTCATATCTTTTGACTTAACTCTTATTTCTCTTCACGATCACACGACTTCCTAAGAACTTCAATCCATCTTTAACTCTAATTAGGTTTTGATACTGCATGACTGATGATCTCAAAGTTGCTAAAGGATTTTCTAACTCTGGGTTTTCAAACAAGACTTTCCGCGAACCACGGGATCATGATCTTCATCAATGACTCACGTGAAATCTTCTTAACACTAGAAGCATATTCTTTTTTCTTCATGGTAATGTGACCAAAGCATTTTTCCAAGTCTCTAAGTAATATGGAATATTCTCAAGGCTTAAAGAGACATCACGACTTTAGATTAAAACATTAAAATAGACACATGACTTAAGTGACTTAGTCTTTTCTGAAAAAATAACTGTGAAATAGAAACTATTTTGAAGAACTAGGGTTTTTCTCTTGGATATGCATGAAAAATGACTTAGTACTTAGGGTTTTACATACTTAATTTATTTTTAAAGGCTTAGAGACCATTATTTGCAGAGAAATTTTAACAATATTGTATAGAATTTAAACATTTATGAAGGAAACTGACTGAGAACTCAAAAATTTTGCTAGCAAGCTTCAAAACTGGAAATACAACCAATAGTGGCTCTATTTGAGGATGCTTAAATGTAAGTTTAATGCAAGAACCACATATCTCTAGGAAGCAGACCATGCTTTCTAACCTACTGCAGAAAGAAAACACACAATAGAAAGAAACACACCTATATACATATGATACAAGACTACTGTGCATGGATATTTCATTCTCAACTAAAGAAAGGTTTCAAGAATTTTCCATTCACTGGAAATTCAAATTCTTCTCCATTCATGTTTTTCAAAATATATGAATCCTTTCCAAAGCTTTGATAAATAACAAAGGGACCAAGCCATAGTGATTAAAACTTCTTGTGCTTCCCTTTGTCTTCAGCCCTTACATTCCATTAGAGTATTAAATCATTAGGCTTGAATTTTCTATTACTTTCTCTCCTATCAAAGAGATATTTCATTTTCTGCTGCAACTTAATATTCTCCTTTTGACTGTCTTTTCTAACCTCATCTAGTTCTGCTAATTGCATCATCCTATCTTGCATTGGGTCAGAAACATCTAACTCTTCTTCCTGAATAAAATTATATACTGGGAGTAAATTATTCATGGGCATTCTGGATTGCATACCATATACAATTTCAAAATGTGACTTACCTATTTCTTTTTTCACTATTATTCTATAAGCCCATAGAGAAATTTTTAATTTTGTATGCCAAACTCTTTTATTTTTTTCAAGGGTCTTCTTCAAGATTTTCAATATGCTTTTATTTTTGGATTCTACTTGGCCATTTTCTTGAGGACGATATGGTGAAGAATATGATATCATAATCCCATACTCATCACATAAATCTTTAGTTTTACAGGAACACCAAATCTAGTCAAAATGTTTTGCAGGAACACCAAATCTAGTCAGAATGTTTTCCATCAAAAAATCAGTGACCACTTTTCTAGCTGCTTTCTTTGTGGGAATTTCTTCTATCCACTTTGTAAAATAATTAGTAGCAACAAGTATCCAACTATGCCCTCCACTAGATTTCTCTGAAAACTCTCCAATGAAGTCAATCCCCTACATAGAAAAAGGTGCTTCAACACTTATAGGGTTTAAAAATAGGGCACCTAAGAATTTTAACTTATTTGAAAACCTTTGGCAAGGTTCACATTTTTTTCCAAATGCATGAGCATCCTTGAATAAGCTGGGCCAATAATATCCATCCCTCAAGATTTTATGGGCAGTGGTCTTAGCAGAGAAATGTCCTCCACATACTCTAGCATGCATTTCAATTAATACCTTTTCAGCTTGGCTCTGATCTAAACATAGTAATAGTACACCATTTCTATCTTTACAATACAAATCTCCTTGACCTAGGGTGTACTTTTGAGCTTGTAATCTGAGATTTCTTTTCTGGTTGTCTGTCATAACTTTAGGACACTTGGAATTCTTAAAATAATATATGATGTCAACATAGAAAGGTTGTCTTTCAATACTTGTTACTGTTGAATCTTGTACATTTGTGCACCAAGTCCAAATTTTCTTTTGCCATAAGTTTTGCTAAGCCTTTTCCTCTTACCAACTTGGTAATATGAATTTCTAAATTAAACTCTTGAATTCTATTAATCCATTTACACCTTTTACTAGTCACTTCTGATTGAGTAGGGATGTCCTTTACTGCTGAATGCGGTACATATGCTAACACTTTGGCAAAAACTAGATAAGGCATGAATGATTTCATAGCTTTCACCAAAGCATATGCCTTTTTCTCTATCATTTCATAATTTAATTCTGCAGCTTGAAGGGATTTGCTAAAAAAGGCAATAGGTTGCTCAAAACCCTCCTCATCTTTCTAAATTAAAACAACAGCAATAGTATGAAAAGATGCAAATGAGAATAAAGAGAAAGGCTTATTATAATCATGAGACTTCAAGACAGGTGCCTCCTGAACTACTTTCTTAATTCTTTCAAAATTTGATTGGGCTTCTTCACTCCATTGAAACTTGGCATCTTTTTTCAATAGTTTAATAATTGGTTTGACAGTCTCAGCAAAATTTGCATTAAATATTCTCACAAAATTTATCTTTCCTAAGAAAGACTGCACACCTTTGATATTTCTTGGAGCAGTGACCTTTTGAATAGCTTCTATCCTTTCTGGGCCAATCCTTACTCCATCTTTGGAGACTATATGTCCCACCAACTTTCCCACTGTTACTGCAAATTGACATTTTCTGGGATTCAAAGAGACACCATATTCTAAAGCTTTATTGAAATTTTTTTCAAGGTGTTCACAATGATCCCCTGATTTTTTGAAAAATGTTTTTAAATCACCTTGGTATATTACCATGAATAAGTCAATAAAATCTTTGAATGTAACATCCATGGCTCTCTGAAAGGTTGCTCCTACATTTATTAGTCCAAATGGCATTCTAACATATACATAAGTTCCCCATGGAGTAGTAAATGCAATTTTGAACTATTTTGATTCTTTCACTAACACCTGGTTGTAGCCTGAAAATCCATCCATCATTGATAATAGCTCACAACCAGTAACCTTATGTAACATTGCCTCCATTTTAGGTAAAAAATAATTGTCTTTCAAAGATGCAATGTTCAAATTTCTGAAATCAACACATAATCTTATGTCACCATTCTTCTTTCTCACTGGAACTAGATTAGAAAGCCATGTTGAATGTCTGATAGGCTAGATAATAACTGGATCTTTTAGTTTCATCAACTCTTGTTTCAGCTTGGGAGCTAACAATGGATTGATGGATCTCTATTTCTATCTGAATGGTTTTACATCTGATTTTAATGGGATTTCATGCTAGAAAAGGTCTTCCCTATAAGATTTCAAATCTTCATAATACCATGTAAATACATGCTTACATTTTCTTAATAATTTTATCAAATTTTCTCTGACCTGGGAATCTAATCCTTTTCCAATATATACTATCTGAGGAGTGGTCTCTGATCCTAAATTTATCTCTTCCAAATCCTCAACTTTAGCATTGCTTATTTTTTATGAATGATCATTATGATCACTAAACAATGATTCTAGTTCTACCAATCCCTTAGGAATCTGATTAGAACTTAGTTGGAAAACCTCATTCCCTAAAACACAATCCCTACCATCAATAAACTCAAGTAAAGAGTTGCAATCTATGTGCTGGTCTTCATAATGTTCTAGGCATTGAATAAATCTAAGAATATCTTGGTCATCTTCAAATAATTACCAGTTGTAAATATTGTCAGGGACAACTAGTCTTGTCTTAATTTCAACTATTGATACCCCATTTAAGGTCAAATCATCAGTTTTCAAAGCAACATTAGCTAAGAAATCTGCCATTATGTTTTTGAACCTTTCTATCCAGTTAATATTAAAGGCATCAAAAGATTCAATTTGGTCCCAAATAACATGCTTATACATTTTTAGTCTATCATTTTTGACAGCATATTTGGACCTAACTTAGGCTACTACTAACTCTGAATCACCATAAACTTTTAGACATTTTATTCCATGTTTAGCAGCAATGTCTAGTCTTAAAAACAAAGCCTTATATTCTATTGTATTGTAAAAGAATACTTAAATGTTGTACCTGATGGAAAAAAAATTAATACACCAGCTCCTGATCCTTCCTTAGAATAGGCTCCATCAAAATACATCTTTCATAAACCATAATTCTATGTAATCAACTCCTCAACTAAAGGATCAACATTTTTACATTGATGAGCACTCCTCTTCACTTTGAAGTTCTCCATGTCAATATCTACACAATAATTGATATTAGTATCTTTATGTAACTCAATCACATGAGGTGTCCTACCTTCTCTGGACACCTTGAAATTATTTCCAGAAATATTGAAAGTGGCATAAGATAAATCACACTAAATACTGCCCCCCATTGAAGCACTCCATTTTCTAGACAACAACATACCATAATGTGGTGGGATATCAACCACCAGTACACTCATTGTCAATACTATGTCAAGGCATACAACTAACTTATAAGGTAAGGCCTCAATGGTACCAACAAAAGGATCTCTCTTGAATCCATTGCTTGACATCTCCCATGAGGAGTATCAACTTGTAATCCCATGGATCTCATGATTTCTGCAGGCATGATAGTATTGGATGCTCCTGAATCTATCATACAATTTTTGAGCATCTTACCATTAATGACTAATGTCAAGAAAAAAGGATCAACAATTCCTGTAGAAGTATTTTTGTTTAGATAAACTTGAGGGATCTCAGAAATCATTCCCTCGGGCTCTTTTCCCTTATTGTAGATTTCTTTTCAACATATTCTGGTTTTTGAAGTTTCATTGGAGAAACATTGTTTAATACTGAAAGGACCTTTTCTTTATGTTCTTTTATCCTCATCATTTCTAGAAATGGGACCTTGACAGTCATTTGAAATAGACATTGGCCCATATCAACTGGAGTATATTTCACATCAGCGGATTTTGGTTTTTCCACAATGATATTATTATCCTCTATTTGAATATTCAGAGTAGACTCTTCCTTCTTGGATTGCTTATTTTCAACTTTGGAAGAGGAAGTACTTGTTTTTGGCACTTCAGCATTTCCTTCATGTACATCTTTTGGATCACTAGCCTTGCTCACAATTTTGACCTTAGGCTTATTTACATTTTCCCCTGGTCCATCACTTTTTGGTATATAATTGGCATCTATCTTATTTTCTTTGATAAAGATGTCTGTTGGTTAACTACCTACATCACCCACCATTATATTTCTCAAATGGTAGATACTTCTTGCTTTATTTACTAGATCAACAATGATTCTAGCATTTTCTTCATCAGAAGGTTTCTTATTGTAGTGGATTCTTGACTATTCTGAGCATAGCATCTTATATCATCAACCTCCTCATCTTCACTATCAGATAAGACTTGTTGGTGATATACTTCCATTCTTACTTGTGAACTATACATATGATGGTTCTCCACTTCATCTTCAGAATCTATTTTAGGGCATGCATAAGAATTAGTCATATCACATCTATTATTGTTAATTTTAGATCAGGATATATGGCTTTTTAATTTTTCTTATATAACCTCAATATATGTAATATATTTAATCACAAGATATATATATATATATATATATATATATATATATATATAATTACTGATATAATAATANTATATATATATATATATATATATATTATTACTGATATAATAATAGATATATATAAATATATCAATATCGATATTCTGCAGATTGAATAAGTGAGACTCGCATTGTTTGTTGTATATGCTTGTCTCTTATCAAACAACCAATGACTATATATACTTCTGAGACATGTCATTATAGAGGCATGTCTCCTTGAGGATACATGAATCTATAATGCCATGCATTTTCATTTAATCATTTGTTAATACCCGATAATACGTAATCGGTGTCCCTTTTATCACTTAATAATATACCGTCAACTTTGCATTCGATGTCATACACTATTGATGCTTTTAATCGCTAACCGGTATTATAACCGATTCATATCGGTATTGCATAGTATAGAAACCGATTGGTAGTGCATAGTATAATTTTATAACCAATGTAGTTAAGTTAGACGATATCAAAACGGTATTTAATCAAACCGATGACAATTTATATGATTGATACTAATTTGTATTGCATGGTATTATTTAATCAATTATAATATACATTGTATATATATATTTAATATATATAATAATATCATTATATATATATAATGTAGAATAATATTATCATATTGTATTCTCAATGATGTTTATTTAATTCAATATTATAAGGAGATAATATTAAATATGTATATTGATATATATTAGTAATGACCATTATTATCATATATATATATATATATATATATATATATATATATATATATATATATATATTAATATATTATTTATCTATTTTCTCATAACATTATGATCATTTTATCTAATTGAAGCTATGAACATCAACAATTATGATCACATAGCTCATTCTCTTCACTTTATTTCTCTTTATTATCACTTATGTCCAAGGTTACAACACAAAAATCAGGGTTGTGTGGGGCTTGACAAGCCTCACACTAGTAAGTATCACTGCACATATTTACAACATTTTTGTGTAGAGGGTCAGGGGTCCTATTATCTGGTTTATCTTTTCTTGGTGGGGCAATAGGCTTTCCATCCTTGAACTTGGTACCATAGGGATGATTATGCACCCTATTCTGTGGATTATAACTATTTTTATAGGATGGTCTATTGTTTTGTGGAGCCTTGTGTTCTTTATATATTCAGGTTCTTTGCTCCTACTAAAATGTGCATCATCTCTTCTACCCATTTTCCCTGACACCCTTCTATTCATTTCTATGTTTATTGCTATTTTATATGCATCAATAAGACTTCTATGATTTTAATCTTTAAGATCATATCCCATCTTAGAATCAAAATCATTCAAATATGTAGCTAAACATACCTTTTCATCGAGTTTGATTTTCTGAAATAGCTTGTGCATGGCTCTTTGGAATCTTGTGTAGAATTCAATAACTTCTTCATTGAAATTTTTCTTTATGTTATTGAATTCATTTAACAAGAATCCTTCATTAGTTTTGTCACCATATTGATCTTTGAATAAATCTATAAACTCTTCCATAGATGCTACAGAACCATTAAACAATCCTCTAAACCATTCCCTAGCATCTTCTACTAAGGACTGAACAAATAGTTTCATTAGGACATCTTCATGATTAATATTCAAATCCTCTATGATATCTATAATCTTTCTCAAATGTAATTCACAAGAAATAACATTGTTTAATGAAAAATTTGGGAGTTTTTCCCCAGTATCATTAGGTACTGCATTAGGGTAACTAGGAATGCCAATAAAAGTAAATTGTTTGTACCTTTCTGGATGCAATGGCTTCCTTTGAAATTTTTCATCATCCTAGAAAGATGCAGTTTTGGCTTTTGAAGATGTAGTATTTTCAACACCAGTATAAGAATATTTAGAAGATTGCAAGAAGTCAATCTTCTTCTTCATCTCCAAGGTGGCAGCTTCAACTTCTGTCTTTTCTAGCATCTTTTCCATGGTTTCTTTCTCCCTTTTTGATCTCTCAAGATCAATGTCTAGCTTAGACATTTGTTCTGTCAAGACTTTGTGATTTTTTGGTTCCTCAACTTCATTTCTAATAAATTTATTTTTTCCTTTATCTCTAAAGGCTTTAGGACCAAAATATTTGTGAGTGATTGGAGTCTCTTGGTCTCTACAAGACCTCTCAACATTTTTTACTGCTTGATGTCTTAAAGATCTTCTTCTAAACTTATAAACATCTTTTTGATCATGTTTTTTTTTTTTCTTTTTAAGATATTTTTCTCTCTTCTTTTGTTGAATAAGGGCCAAGTGCCTCATTAGGATTCTTTCCTCTTTAGCAAGCTCATCAGAAGGAACTTCAGAATCTGAACTGATAGTATCAGTTCCTTCTCTTTCACTAGAAGTAGTGGTAATTTCATATGTTTATAATACTAGGTCAGGGGCTTCTTCATACTCTGAGGTGTTCCCCTCATGACTAGATTGGTTTTCATCTTTCCTTATAGTGTTGTTTTCTTCATTTCTTGAAGATGAGTCATTAATATTAGCTTGGTTCTTCTTTTCTCTCCAAGACATCTTAGTCCTAGAAGTAGTTGGGATTCCACTATCCAACTCCACTTTAGGATTATCTCCCATTCTTTACCTAGTATTTATATTGAAAGGATGTGTATGAATATTGAAATTTACTTTAGCACTGATTACAAAGATTTTATTTTAGAGTCTCCACCCAACACAAGTTTGGGAGAAATACAACTCAACTTAAATATGAATACTATAAGAATGACCTAGATAAGAAAACTCAACTGTAACTTGATTTATCTTTTAAAAAAATACCAGAGATTGTTTGCAAATTTGACAATATTTTTATAAAATCCCCAGCGAAGTCGCCTATTAGTAATAAATGAGAGGGGGGGTGAATCAGTGGCCTTAAATTTTTATCCTTCAAACATTAACCACCAATCAAATAAACCTTGGATTATTAAGTCCCTATAAGATGCATAACATGAAATACTTATAATGATTAATTGTCTGTCGGTTTTCCTTTTCTATCCTTATTCTCCTTGATTACCGATAAGTAGTATAACTATTTACCGAAATACAATAGATATGTAGAGTATACCCATATATCCAGAATGAATTATGTAAGATACAAAACAGTAAAGAAATGCATCATACACATATAACACATGGATTTTAACGTGGAAACCCTGTTAAGTGAAAAACCCACTGGGACCGGTACCCCAAATTTTCACTCTTCTGAAGTGAGCCCTATTAGGAGCCAACTTTATTAAAGGTTACAAACACACTATTAGGTGTGACTTTGTTAGAGGATTTTACACATATAGGCTGTCACTTAGTATCAGGCATCTAATGCTGCCATCCTTGAATCAACCTCTCTCTTAGACTATCAATAGGCATCGAGCATATCCAATGCTACTTTCATGAATCAACCTTTTTGGCACTCCTTAGGATGTAACTCAATATATAGAAGACTGTTAAGTCCTACTCTGTTAAGAGACTTGATGCTTCAATGGTTAAACTGAAACAATATGACTTGTTTCTAATGCAACTTGAATTGCAGATTTTCAGATCTATTTAAGTACATTACCTCTCTGATCAATGTATCAATTCAATTCTTTTTGTGCTCCACACTTTCTTCTCTATAATGTTGTGCTCACTGTTCGTCGGTGTCTGCAGAATTCCTTAGCTCTCCTTTAGCTTGATTGATCAGTACTGCATGAAGTTGTTCTTCATCAGTTTCTCTTCAGTATCCTCTTTTCATTCACTCCCCTTAATCCCTTTTTCATGAATGTGATCTAGAAAATGAATTAATCTTGTCTCTTATATAGATATGATATTCATTGTTTCTTTATTCTTGATTATTGGTGTGAAAAAAAATCTAGCCAATTAGATTTAAAGCATAACTCCTGATTTGTCTCATAGTTATCTTCATGCCAAATGTATAAATCATCTTTAAATCAATCACTTAACTCTGGTCAAATAAAACAAAGAAAACAACCAGTTAAGTCTATCTTTAGCTCTTGCTAGCTAGATATTTTGTCATTTTCTGAACTCTCTATTCCGTCGATCAACTCTTCAGTTTATCATCGGTGATAACTGACAGTTCTGTTGGTGTGACTCCAGTTAGCTTTGGGATCTCCATTAGTCAGGCATCATTTGATTTTTACTCATTGAGCAAATCTATTTTCATTTCGTCGGGAATCCTATTATTTTTCTTCGTCGGGCAACACTATCTTCTTCTCATCGGGTATCACTGTGACTTTTTTTCTTTGCCTTTTCTGATGGTGTGCACTTCGTCGGTGTTGTCTGTCACTTAGTGAATACTTGACTTTTATGCATTTATGAAAGCATAACCTTTGTTCCATTTATTCTCTAAAGTCTTTGGCATTATGTACATGACCATATAGATGATATCAAGTTGACATCAATGACAATACAAACCATTAACGGATTTAATGCCTTGCATTATCTTCAATATAACATTATCAAACATTCAATCAGTTACATGTCATCAATCTCTCCCTTTTTTATTGATGGAAACATACTATATTATCACACTATACTATTTCTAATACAATATGAAATACAACCGTTGAGATTCATCAAACTACCAATATTTTTGTTTGATAATCGATAAATGTCTGAACTCCAGTAAGCTTTGTTTTAGCTTAGATTTGATTCTTGCATCTCTTTGTCTTTTGACGTGTTGTGTCCTCTTCTTGTGTCAATTTCTCTTCTTTGACTGTTCTCTCTCTTGTGATGTCTTTTTCTCTTGTCATCAACTCTCCCTTTATATAATCTTTCATACAATTTTCTCTCCCTTAGGATATAATCTCTCCCTGTTGGAGTAATCTGATAATGGATAATCTATCTCTCTTTTTCCTGAAGGATGTGATAATATGGATAATCTCTCTCCCTTT
>MU224433.1:140026-167789 GCA_018584345.1 Thuja plicata | reverse complement strand
TCTCAAAACATTTTTGTCACCACCATGTACAAGCTTCAATTTGTCCCACATCTACTTTGCAGTTTTGCATTCTTTGACATCTTCAAATTCAGCATCAGAGAGTGAGGAAGCAAGCTCTATCATCATGTTGTTATGTTCATGCTTCTCTCTCATTTGTTCAACTCTTGGTGCTCCTTTGGGCAACAGATATTCAGTTTCTAGGAATTGAGTATCATCATTACCAATACCTGATAAGTGGAGTCTTATTCTGTTCTACCATGAAGCAAAATTATCTTTGTTCAACTTGGGCACATATCATTTTTTCATCTTGTGATCTTTGGCTTAGGTCTTGAAACCTTCCTTCTAAGCACACAAGATTTGATACCAATTGTTAGTAATAACTAAGAGGGGGGGTGAATTAGTGGCCTCAAATTTTTATCCTTCAAACATTAACCACCAATCAAATAAACCTCAGATGATTAAGTCCCTACAAGATGCATGCCATGAAATACTTATAATGATTAATGGTCTATCGGTCTTCCTTGTCTATCCTTATTCTCCTTGATTACCGATAAGCAGTATAACTATTTACTGAAATACAGTAAATATGCAGAGTATACCGATATATCCAAACTAAATTATGTAAGATACAAAATAGTAAAGAAATGGATCATACAAACATATAACACATGGATTTTAACGTGGAAACCCTGTTAAGGGAAAAAACCACTGGGATCGGTACCCCAAATTTTACACATATAGGTTGTCACTTAGTGTCAGGCATCTAATGTTGTGATCCTTGAATCAGCCTCTCTCTTAGACTATCAATAGGCATTAGGCATATCCAATTCTACTTTCATGAATCAACCTTTTTGGCACTACTTGGGATGTACCTCAATATATATAAGACTGTTAAGTCTTGCTCTATTAAGAGACTTGATGCTTCAATGGTTAAAATGAAACAATATGACTTGTTTCTAATGCAACTTGAATTACAGATTTTTAGATCTATTTAAGTACATTACCTCTCTGATCAATGTATCAATTCAATTCTTTTTGTGCTCCACACTTTCTACTCTGTGAAGTTGTGCTCACTGTTCCTCGGTGTCCATAGAATTCCTTAGCTCTCCTTCAGCTTGATTGATCAGTACTGCATGAAGTTGTTCTTCATCAGTTTCTCTTTAGCATCCTCTTTTCATTCACTCCCTGTAATCCCTTTTCTGTGAATGTGATCTCAAAAATGAATTAAGATTGTCTCTTATATAGACATGCTATTCATTGTTTCTTGATTCTTGATTCTTGGCATGAAAAACAATCCATTCAATTAGATTTAAAGCATAACTTCTGATTTGTCTCATAGTTATGTTCATGCCAACTGTACAAATCAACTTTAAATCAATCACTTAACTCTAGTCAAAGAAAACAAAGAAAACAACCAGTTAAGTCTATCTTTAGCTCTTTCTAGCTAGATATTTTGTTATTTTCTGAACTCTCTATTCTGTCGATCAACTCTTCAGTTAGTCATCGGTGACAACTGACAGTTCCATCAACATGACTCCAGTTAGCTTCAGGATCTCCATCCATTAGGCATCATTGGATTTTTACTCGTCAGGCAACTCTATTTTTACCTCGCCGGGCATCTTGTGGTTTTTCTTTATTGGGAAACACTGTCTTCTGCTCATCGGGTATCATTGTGACTTTTCTTATTTTCCTTTTCTGATGGTGTGCACTCTGCTAGTGTTGTCTGTCACTTAGTGAATACTTAACTTTTATGCATTGCTGAAAGCATAACCTTTGTTCCATTGATTCTCTGAAGTATTTGGCATTATGTACATGATCGTATAGATGATATCAAGTTGACATGAATGACAATACAAACCATTAACTAATTTAATGACTTTCATTATCTTCAACTTAACATTATCAAACATTCAATCAGTTACATGTCATCATCACCAATTTGTTAGTGAGACTCGGATGGGCAAACTCAATTTGCAATTTTTTATTTAACTTTTAACGCACCAGAGATATTCTAAATTTGTTCAATAAAACCTTTTAATCCCTAGTAGAGTCACCAATTTGTTAGTGATTTTTCTTGCAAGTTTTTAACATAGTGTGAATGCTTACTCTTTATATTTCCAATTTAACTTATGCAAGAGAAAGCCTAATTGTTGAGGACTAATTACTTCTTCAACTTTGAGATCCACAGGCTCAGGCGGGTGTACCTTCAAATGATTACTAATTTTTCAGTATCTATTATAGTGGATTAGATCTTTTACTAGATTTCTAATTTCCTTTTATTGTATCAACATATTAAAAACTATGCAAATGACTATAATCAATTTGATACAGAGATTAATAAGCCAAACTATTAATTTAACAAAAGAAAACAATAATGTAATAAGGATTCTCATCCTTCTTCCTTTTGTAGTTCTCTAAACTTTGGAAGGTTAACCTAGTGATTCTCTCTTGAAGAAATCAATAAAATGAATTGTATTATCTAATACAATTGCTTAAACTTATATGTATTTGTAACTAAAATGTAAATGATTGATTGTTTTTTGAATATTGGATGATGATTAACTATTTGACAAACCCTAAACCAGTTCCTAATCCTTGGGCAAAGAGTCAATATCAAATATATATCGACAATAATTGATTAATGTAAATACATGCAATTTGGGTAGAATGCATTACAGACTACCTTTTTCTCCTATACCCCTTCTATCAGATCCTAATACTAATGCTTATCTCTCTGGGATCACCTGTAAGAATTACTCCTTCCTTGAAAGAACTCACAAGGAACTGCACAATCACCTTATAATTGATATATCTAAAATTCCTTGCGAATTAAACATTAAAGAGCTATAAAAAAATATAAAGAGACAACACAACATATAGAACATAAACTACAGTTTATTTTATTAATATTGTTACTGCTTCAAATATATTCAATAGACAATAAGTACAAAAATTCAGGCAAAATTGAGTAGTCTGGCTTGCAATTATATTTCACTTCTCATCTCATTTACAAAATGATACAAATGTTGTATTTATAGTCTAAACCATCTTGGAATCCTTAAAAATTAAGGATGCAACAAGCTTCAGATGGTTTAATACCTAACCCTAAAAACTAGAAGAAGACAAAAGACAAGAAGACTCCAAGCGGTGGAAGGACAAAATAGGAATACAATCAAATTAGATTTTGAAATCTCTTGCAAGCTGGCATCTCTATCTGAATATGTTCTTAATAGCATCCAATAGTTATTATGAGATTTAGTGACTACCATTATAGGATAAAATACACTAATCTTTCAAATGACTAACCTCCCTATGCTCAAAGATCAGGTGTCAGGCATCCTTCTACTCTTCATCCATGATGTCAAGTTCAGCTGTCGCATGCTTCTTTTTCTTGGGCTTTGTACGAACATCCCATACTGCTACATCTTCCTCTGCATGCCAATTAAAGCTTTAAATTATTTCAAGTTGTTCCTTTTGCCTCTCCCATCTAGAATTTGTTATGTTTTTGCCATCTGTTACAAATTTATTGAAATTTGTCTCAGCCTTAAATGCCTTATCCAATTTTTTATTAAACCTTTCCATATCTAATTCATTGGTGTCAGAAATAAATGCCTCTTTACCAGGAAATAATGAATCAAATTCATTTCTCGACATCTCTACTGCCTTGATCTGATTGTCCTCTACTCTGATTGAAGGAACAAACTTATTGTAATCAGACCCAAACATATTCAATTTGGTCTCTATCTGATTTTCCTTGCCCTTGAAAAAGGACAAGGTTACCCCAATTTTTTCTATCTCATCACCTACTTGTGTGACTATCTCTGGTAGGTCTACCCTAAGTGACTGCAAGGATGCCAAACTTTCAAATAAAATGGTCCTAACTGACCAAGTTCTAAAGTAGGGGTTCAATGTTGATATAAAATTTGTTACCTCAACTTGTAGGCTGGGCAAATTTTTGTAGGCTCCATGCACTAGGTCATCTTTATCCTTTAAATTATTAATTCTATGCTATAGAATATTCAAAAAGGCTTCTAAATCCACATTATTCTTCTCTACATCCTTTTGCTTTGTTTCCTTTTGAACATCCTCTGTTTGCACAAGTGCATCTTCAGCCTGTTTAGGTTTAATAGGAACAACTTTCAGGGATCTCTTGTAACTTCTGAGTTAGATCTGCAATTATTTTCTCCATAGCACTGATTTTTATCAAACCCAACTTTCTGTCCTTTGCAATGAGGCTTGTTTCATCAAATAAATTTTGATACCTATTGGACATCTGCACAACTTTTGCTTCATTCAAATGAGAAAAGTGGGTTAAGGCCTGCGAAATTTCTAGATCCCATGTATTATGGACAGACCAAATTATTTTATCCCCTTCCATCTTCTCTTGTAGATTGATTAGTGATGGATTTTGGTTTTTCAGAGCTAGATCCCACATAGCTTGGGTTTGAGATTGTGCATTATAACCACATCCTTTGATCATCTCTCCCACTTTTGTCTATGTTCAAAATTTGATGTCTGGCTGCCTTATGATTTGGTCTATAATGAATTTTTAATCCAAGTCCCATCCCTCTACTAGCAACATGCCACTAGACTTAACTAGTTGTCTAGCCTCATCATGGGTCATATTCTCATATTCTAGATCATATTCTTGGAGATCTTGTAAGGCTTCGCTTGTTATGGCTTCTCCTCCTTCCAATTTCAGTTGTGCCCCCACTTTTTTTTGCTTGGCCAAAATAAGGAAGTCCTTGAATTCTCTGGTCTTTATGAATTCATCATCCTTCAAGAATTCCTCTTGTTGCAGTTCTCCCTTTCATCTTCACAAAATAAGAGAGGCATCTCAGCATTATTATCTGTGTCTTCTCTTTTCTTTTTTCCTTCTCTTATGACCTTTCTTAATTGGTGATCATAGCCAATTGTTCCAGTGAAAAGTGCACTCACTTTGTCCTTTTTCCTCTTCTATGTCTTGACAACATAAGGTTCCCCTGCTTCCACCTTTTGCTTTTTCTTTGGGGGTTCAACAACTACCTCAGCCTCATGTCCTTGTGTTAGGTCAATTATGTATTCCTTAGTATGAAGTGGGTGATCCGTAGGTGGTGGGTTGTGTACTGAGTAACTACTACTATATTCTCAAGATGATTGTTTATTAGGACCTTTGTCCTTATCCTCAATTTGTTCCTCTAGCTGATTACAAAGTGTCCCATAGGACTCAATCATCTTATCTAATCTCTATAGATAAGGAAAACCTGAGAAATATCCTCCAAATGGGATGCCTTTCTTCTCTAGCTGTTGCTCCAAATTAATTCATGGTATTTTGTTGTTCTAGATGAAATTTCATCCTCTTCAAGGATGTTCCTGATCAAGTCCTCTTCTTCACATGGCTGATGTTCTTTAGTAATTGGAATGGTGGGTGTCAGAAGTTTTTTGGCACCTTTTATGAAACCTTCTATATCAATGTATCTATACAAGGCTACATTCATTTTGTAATGCCTCAACCATCCATTCACAGTGTCATAAGACCTCTTATTAATTGTAAAATTAGAAGCAATAAACTGCCTAGGTGTGAATGTTCCTTTCCTATGTGGAGCCAAATGCTCCCTATCAGTAAGCATGAGCTTCCATATAAACTCCATAATAGAAATTATTGGTGGTATTCTGTATGGTATGATGTGTGGTGGTTTGGATCAACCATATACTCTAATCAGAGTGAATTTCTGATGATAATAAAAGTCTCCCTAGTTGTGATCTCCATTCCATTTATCCACAAACTTGCAAGGCCTCAGGAGTTGCAATACCTTAATTAGTAGCCTAGTCATGTTGACTCCTAAATTTTTCAATAGGGGATATACTTCCTAGTTCTCAAAAGAAAAGAACTCATTCTCTTTGGATGTGTAATTCCATACCCTCAACCAAAGTTGCATAGGGTTAGATTGACCATGATAAAATCCTCTAAGATGTAGATTGGGTTGGTCCATGATATTAAAATTTTAGAACAAAATCAAATGCATGAGCAATGAATATTGTAGGAACTTAGGGCTTCCTACCTTCTTTTTTATATCAACAAATCCCTGATGCATTTTATCAATTACATATTGAATGTAATCATAATTAGTACCGACATAGGGACTTTGCAAGTCCAAAATTATCATTAACATATCAGATGATACTCTCTCTCTCTCTCTCTCTCTCTCTCTCTCTCTCTCTCTCTCTCTCTTCTACTATCAACACCTAAGACTCTACACAAGGCATAAGAAATGTATTTCACGTACAATTCTAGGTCCTTGTAAAAATATGGCTCATTATTACTAGTAATAGGGGCTATATAGTTTCTGGTTCCTTTTGGCACATGGGCCTGAATCAATTTGGACACAATGCCAGACTCCTTGGTATATTTAGCAGCTAAGGCTTTCAAATTGACTTCTATTGTGCAGGGGTTGTATATATTAAATGATTTCATGAATTATGCCCTATCAAGGGTTACTAGGATTTTTCCATCATCTTTGTTAATGGTCTTTGGGATTGTGTCATACCTACTGGCTATTTTTAATATCAGGAACTTCTAGTTTTGCTGACCCTGACATCCAAGGGTTTGACACAAGCATGAGACCTTCACTATTCTTGTGTAAATAGTTAAAGAAATGATAACATGAACATTTAGGTGTCCTTGCATCTCTAATATAAGCAAAATTTTCACCAAGGTACTCATCATTTACCTTTTTCCCTGATTGGAGCCTGGAAGAATTTGTATGAACTCCTCTGAGTAATTCCTCTTTCCTTTCAAATCATCATCATCTCCGCTCTTCCCACTAGTTGAGGCAATTCTCACTTCTCTTCTCATCTCGTCTATTCTGAATTGCAACTGATCAAATCTCTTCCTCCACTCTGCAAATATGGATAACTTTGTTCTCTTAAAAACACTTATCACTTATGCAAATTTTTCTCTAAAAACTTACACTCTTAGTGAAAATAAATGAACAACGGTAATGACTAATTATTCACAGAAATCAATGCAAAAACCTTACTTTGAAATCATGGATTTTCAATTCATTCACTTCTGTCATTACTTCTACATGCTGTGATATTTATTTTTCTATCTAGCCATGGCATTTGAAACTGACAGGTGATCAATTTTGAATGATTGTTTTTTTCATTTAAAACCTTATTTTATTCAAAATAAGATCAAGGTCTGATATGATTGGCTTAATTATCACAACTCAGAAACTCTTTAAACATGTTTTCATAATCTCTATGCTCTGATTGGCTGATGACTGTACAACATGGAATGGAAGAAAACCTTATAATTTTACCTCGCTCTTACTCTGGTTTCCTTCAGCTACTGCGCGACTATATGATCTCCTTGTCATTGAGAGTTATCTTTAACTCTAGTTCTTTTCTGAGACTTAATGATCACCACATGTTCAACATCTTGATCAATATTCATCTCTTATTCGCTGATTGAATTCTCTTAACTCATGTTCCTTTTGAGACTCCGCGACTAAGGCTTTAAATAACTCTTGCTTAAAAATTTAGTTCCTTTTAGAGACAACGCGAATGTGCAAAATCAAAGTCGCTTTAAGATTCTATAACTCTGAGTTTCTTTAAAGATTACATGACCACCATTAGATATTCTTTTAATCGAATGGTTCACGTGTAATCTCATATCCATTTTGTACTTTCTCCATTTTCTCTAAGACTTTGTGACTACCCTTTTATCAGCTTTTAATCCTGCGGTTCATGTATAATCTCATTAGCTTTTTCTGTAACTGTAGTTAGTTTTGAGACTTCATGACTAGAGCTATCTCCAAGTTGTGGAATGAATTTCTTAACCTCAGGTTTGCATTGAGACTTCACTACTAACCCAGATCTTTGCATGACTCAGACACGTGTTCAAATCTGAATCACCACCACTGAAACGCTGAACTTTCATTGACTTTTTGACCTTTATCAGTGACTTCACACTATCCATTATATCTTTTCTCTTTCACGGCTCAGATCTCTTCACTGCAAACTTCACTTGAACTTTACTTAACCTTTATTAATCTCATTTTCATCGAAATAATTATCTAACTCAAGGTTTCTTTCGATATTGAATGCCAGCCTTTAGATCTTGATTTAATCTAATGGTAGTCGCTATACCTCTTAATCTTTCATCCATCTTAAATTTCATCTCATAACTTCACGCTGGCCAGAGGATCAAATTTACATATAACGGTAGTCGCTTTATCTCAAATATTTTAACTTAACCCTTTCTTTCAAAAGAGATCTCGTGACTGAATACATTTAACTCATCTCTTAACCTTGGTTTATTTGTGAGACACCATGAGTAAAAAAACTCTAAGTCACTTTAAGATTTATTAACTAAAGAATTTGTTGCGAGACTTCACGCCCATCGCTAGATTATCTTTTAAATCAACGACTATCACTGAATCTCATATCTTTTGACTTAACTCTTATTTCTCTTCGTGATAACGCAAGTGCTTGAGAACTTCATCCCATCTTTAAATCTGATTATCTTTCAAGACTGTGCGACTGAATGATCTCAAAGTTGCCAAAGGATTTTCTAACTCTGGGTTTTCACACAAGACTTTTCGTGAACCACTAGATCATGATCTTTATAAATGGACCGCATGAAATCTCCTTAACACTAGAATCACATTATTTTCTCTTTAGGGTAACGCGACCAAAGCATTTTCCAAGTATCTAAGTAATTTGGAATATTCTCAAGGCTTTAAATTAAAATATGAAAATAGGCACATGACTTAAGTGACTTGGTCTTTTCTAAAAAAGTAACTGTGAAATAGAAACTATTTTGAAGAGATAGAGTTTTTCTCTTGAATATGCATGAAAACTGACTTGGGACTTAGTTTTTTACATACTTCATTGATTGTTAAAGGCTCAAAGACCATTATTTGCAGAGAAATTTTGACAATATTTGACAGAATTTCAACATTTATGCAGGAAACTGACTGAGAACTCAAAACTTTTAGTAGCAAGCTTCAAAACTGGAAATACAACCAACAAAGGACACTGAGATTTTGAATGAAATCAAGGAAATTCAAGAAAGAGGACTGAGATACGTGGCTAAAATGATTTTTTGGAAGAAGAATCTAGTGAACCTTTGCACCAAACCGAAGATGGAGAAGCCCAAATGGTTAGGAGAGAGCTATTTCATGGAGAGATAGATCAAGAATAATTTATATGGATAATTTTTTTCAAGACCAGATGCAAATTTGAAGCAAAATTTTGAAAAATAATCATTGGTAGTAATAGTTCAGATAACTTAGTCTCCAAAGAGCTGGTGAATAAGTTAAAGTTACAGAAGTTTTAACACCTGAAGCATTATTAGATTGCATGGATCAAGGATGATCATAAAGTACTAGTAAGTGAACAATGCCTAATAAAATTAAAGATTTTGTCTTATCATGATGATTTTATTTTTGATATTATGACTATGTATGTTTGTCATATCTTGTTGGGTAGACCATGGCAGTATGATAGAAAATATTTGCATGATGGAAGAATGAATAGATATACCATTATTTCTAATGGGATGAAACAATTATTTTCACCCCTAGTTGAGACTCCTAAGAATGAGAATTACACCAGTGTTAGAATTGGTTTGGTTGAAGGAAGGAAATTCTAGGATGGTTTGAAAAGTGCTAGTATGTGTTATGCTTTGGTTTCTTAAGAATCCTAGTTTAGAATCAGTAGAAGGACATCCTGAAGAAATAACGGAGTTATTTTTTACTATGGAAAAAAATAGGTTTTGAATGGGCCCCAAAACCCTGTACAGACCTAAAAATTTAGATAAAGCATTATAAGTCCCCCAAAAAAACACACAACAGGCCAACCAGAATAATAGGCCAGACCCTCGACAATAAATACAAAAAATCTGCCAAAGATAAAACTTTGAAGATCAATAGCCCAGGACCAAAATCAACCATTAATATTTTCCTTTAGTCCCGTTCTTATGGAACCAAAGATTCATATCAAAAGAAGGTGAGGACTGTTTGGAGTGTTTACCTTTAATTGTGATCCATTATTCTCCCACTTTAGCAAAATTATCCTACCATCTTACAAAATCCAAATCCATATTCCCAACACCCAACAAGGGTCTAGCACCATGTGCTAGACCATCCAAAAGAGTCTCAAAGCCAAGAGCACTCCCAAAATCAATAGAGCCAGCAACACCAGACTTACCAGCGGAAGCTCTAGTTTCATCTAGCATAGAAATAGAAGAACCAGAACCTGCAAGAGCACCAGAAACATTGTTTGAGCCATCAAGAGATGGGAAAAAACCAGTAGTAGCACACATAGAGACCAACTCAGACACCAACAATGAAGAAAAAGGGAAAGAACCAATAATGCATACATCAGAATCATGAGTCCCTTTATCAGAAGAACCCTTCTCATCCATCTGAGAAGAGGATTTTAGAAAAGTGTAATGATGAGAAGAGGTGTTTTTCCACCATGAAGAGGGATTTTGCGACTTCCTAATGTCAATATCACACTTAGTAGCAATATACCCTATTTAAAAACACCTGAAGGGAAATGCTTCATAGTCCAAGAGTTGCACCCAACTACCCAAAGGAGATGAGAGTTTGATATCTGTAGTCATCCCTATAGAAGTATCAATTTCCACCAATATACGAGCATAGGTAGGATGAGGAAGATCAGACGACTCAACATCCACCATCATAAAGTATCCAAGCGCCTCCCCCACTACCGCAAAGATTGATTCCAACCATAGATGAAGTGGGAGGTTAGGGAGTATCACCCACAGAGGAATCTTACTGAAATTTTTAGAAGCATGATTAAAATTTTGATGCCAAGGTTTAACCATTAATGGGAAATGATCCTCTCAATTGAAAAAGTGATCACATAGAATGATATTTTTGTCCACAGCAATGTCAAATTTGGCAATAAAGAAACCCTTGGCCATAGGATACATATACATTGAATCATAGATAATGGGTTCCCAATGCTTATAAATCCAAGCATGAAGCCCCGAAAGATCATGCCAGAAGTCATCGCATTAGAAGAGAGGTCTCACCAATTGCAGAAACCGTCGCTTACAAAAATAAGATATTTAAATATTTACAGACTGGGAATGGTTTAATCTCGAAGTAAGGAATCTTGGGTCCACCCTTATCCCCACCATCTCCACCACAAGCCACACAAGTAGAAAAAGAGTCACCAAGAGCTATAGAGGAAAACCCAAGAATCGTCAGCGATGAAACCCTAGCTACAAAAGCCTCCAATATAGAAGAAACCCTAGTTGTAGAGATTGAACCACCCCTAGCAGGGCCAAAATTAACCCCATCCTGAAAAAAAAGATGAGGATGGAGCGGTCAGGACCAGCCAAAGAAGGGACAGTTTGCACGGGAGGTGGAGTTGAATATCCAACACGAGCGGGAATGGGAGCCATTGCATTATGTACAATAAGAAAATAAAGGGATTTGTTGAGTGAGTATGAGGACATTAGCTCATATAATATGACTAATATATTATCTCCTATAATAATCATTAGTCATTGCATGGATCTAATTCTTATAGATAGCTTGCCTAATAAAGAAGCTCATCGGATGACACCTGCAAAGAATGAGGAATTGAATAGACAAGTTCAAGAGTTGTTGAGGAAAGGTTTGATCAGAGAAAGTTTGAGTCCTTGTGCAGTACTAGCAGTATTAGCACTGAAGAAGAATGGAGAATGGAGAATGTGTGTTGATTCAAGAGAAATTAAAAATATTACAGTGAAAATTATAGGTTCATTTTCCTAGGATGGATAATATAATGGATTTATTGAGTGGAGAAAGATATTTCACAAATATTGACCTAAAGAGTGGATATTATTATATCAAAATTAGAGAGGGTGATGAGTGGAAGAAAGTGTTAAAAAAAATGAAGGATTCAATCAATGGTTGGTGATGCCTTTCAAATTAGCAAATACACTGAGTACTTTCATGAAACTGGTGAATGAAGTATTGAAGAAATTTTTGGGTAAGTTTTTGATTGTTTAGCTTGATTACATTATGATTTTCAATAAGAGTAGGAAGGATCATTTGTTGCATCTGAAGAAAGTATTGCAAGGATTAAGGGAATAAAATTTGTTGATAAATATCAAGAAGTGTTGTTTCATGAAGGAAGAGATAGTGTACTTGGGTTTTTTCATCTCCATGGAAGCATTAAAGATGGATCTTGAGAAGATAAAATAAATTATTGAGTGAACTACACCTAAAAGTGTTGGGCAGGTAAGATCATTTAATGGATTGGCTAGTTTCTATTGGAAGTTTATCAGAAATTTCAGTTTGGTTTGTAGTCCTATGACAGAGACAATTAGAGGAGATAGTAAAGTATTCAAATGGACACATGGAGCACAAAAGAGTTTTGAGTTGTTGAAACAAAAGGCGATAGAACTACTTGTGTTAACTTTACCTGATTTCAATAAGGTATTTCAAGTGGACTGTGATGTGAGTGGGAATGCAATTGGAGTAATTTTAACTCAAGAAGGATGACTGATTTTTTATTTTAGTGAAAAGTTGAATGATGACAAGAGGAGATATTCAATTTATGATTAGGAATTTTATGTCATAGTACAAGCCTTGAATAAATGGAGACATTACCTGTTGCCTAAGGAATTTGTATTATATATCGATCATCAAGCATTGCAAAATTTGAATAGTCAAGGTAAGTTGAATTAGAGACATATGAGATGGTTTGAATTCTTGCAGATTTATACATTTGTTTTGAAACATATGAGTGGTAAATCAAACAAATTTGATGATTATTTGAGTAGAAGGATAAATTTACTGACAAAGATGAGAATTAAAGTATTGGGATTTGATGAGTTGAAGACCTTGTATGAGAATGACCCTGATATTGTAGAACCTTGGAAATCTTGCAGAGAACTTATTGTAGAAGATTGAAGCAAATGGTTGGATTATTTCATTCAAGAAGTTATGTTGTTTAGAGGAATTCAGGTTTGTATACCTAGAAGTTCAATGAGGGATAATCTAATTAAGGAAAAATATTGTGGAAGATTAGCTGGACACTTTGGTATTGACAAGATAGTGGCTTTGGTGAATGAGAATTATTTTTGGCCCGTATTCATTAGGATGTAAGGAAATTTGTTCAGAATTGTAAAATTTGCCAAATTTCCAAAGCAAGTAGTTAGAACACTGAATTATATACGCCTTTGACAGTACCAACTAAACCATGAGAAGACATTAGCATGAATTTTGTACTTGGATTACCAAATACCCCAAGAGGAAATGAATCTATATTTGTGGTAGTGGATAGATTTTTGAAGATGACTCATTTCATACCTTGTAAGAAGACAAAAGATGCAGTACATGTAGTAGATTTGTTTTTCAGAGAAATTGTGAGATTGTACTTTCAGACCGGGATAGTAAGTTTGTTGGTTGTTTTTGGAGGAAACTTTGGAAGAAAGATGAATATTTAATTGAATTTTAGTTCTACATTTCATCCATAGGCATATGGAAAAATAGGGGTAGTAAACAGAATCTTGGGTAGCTTACTAAGGTGTTTGGTTGGAGAAAATACTAGGAATTGGCATTTAGTTCTCGCACAAGCAAAGTTTGCATATAATAATTCAGTGAATAGGAGTACATGGAAGACACCATTTGAGATAGTTATAGGAATGAATCCTAAGGGAGTATCAGAATTGAGGGATACTAGTCATGAAGTCAAAAGGAGTACAGAGGCAGAAGAATTTGTAGAATATATGAATGGATTACACAATCAAGTGAAACAACATTTAGAAGATGGACCAGAAGTATAAAGAGAGAGTTGATATGAAAATGAGACATAAGAAATTTTTGTAGGGGATGAGGTAATGGTTTATCTGAGGAAGGGTAGATTTCCTTTTGGAACATATAACAAGTTGAAGATGAGAAAGTTTGGACCGTGCAAAATATTAAGGAGATTTGATTCAGGGAATGCATATGAAGTAGAGTTACCAGATGGCATGAACATATCACCTGTATTCAATGTTGTAGATCTATATGAGTACCATAAATTAGAATTTCATGAAAGAGATGAATCAGATGTTGATCAGTAGTATCCCAAGAAGCAAATGGAGGGGATAGAAAATATTTTAGATAGAAGAGTTGGAAGAAGCACAAGAGGCAAGAAGTACAAGGGATATCTTGTGAAATGGAAAGACTGGTCAGTGGAATATTCTTCATGGAATTCACAGGATGAGGTTGACCATCTTATTTTTCCTTTAGCCCCAGGAAAGTGAGAGTCTAAATTTTCAAATAACCCCAAGAAATTGATGCAGGAGCATCTTGGGTTCTTGGCAATCTTACATCAACCAAAAATATTTGTTTTATGTTTTCCAATTTATCTTTTGCTGAGTTTATTTCACCTTTCTTTCAGTTTGGATCAGTTGCTGTTGCACACCTCATGGAGTGTTCCTGGAGTATTGCACCTTGATTAGTTTCTTTGCATTTGAAATATCTTGGATTTTTGGTGGAACATCTCTAATCTTCATGTTTCACAACCATTTTGTGTTTTCCGGTCTTGCGAAGGATTTTACCAATTGATGAAGCTTTATGGCTCATGTATCGATGATTCTATATGTATTTCAGACCTACTTTTGGTTTATCTCACCTTGTTTTATCTACTTGTGAGAGATTCTTATGGTTTAGGTCCTGACCTATAATGTAATAAATTTTCCTGTTCTTGGAGAATGTAATCTTTTTTCCATGTCGACATGATGCTTTTGAAGGCTTTATATACTCTTGTAATTGATCCCTAGGAGATATGGAGAAGTAATATAGCTTCGGTAGTTAGAACTATTAGCGTGAACTTGTGATAGATAGTATAAAAAGATAACC
The DNA here is from genome assembly GCA_018584345.1 of Thuja plicata. NCBI lineage: Eukaryota > Viridiplantae > Streptophyta > Pinopsida > Cupressales > Cupressaceae > Thuja > Thuja plicata. The sequence continues at coordinate 152,931 of MU224433.1, read as the reverse complement.
TATAAAAGGTTTTAACCACAAGCTAGATTGCCTGGTATGTAAGACTGCATGTTGTAGATCCATTGTACTTGATCTCTTGATGATAATAAGAAGGTTGATCTTGCACATCTCTCCATTATTTTGTGTTTCTTCCATTGTGTGACTCTAGCTACAAGGATTGGATTGACTTCATTGAAGTTGCTCCCGTCCTTGGCTACACTAATTCCATTTCTAAAAGAGGAATTAATAATAAATAATAATATTAAAATATAATTAGAATATAAATAGAATCTAAATTAAAATATAAAAGAATTAAATTAAAATATAATAAAGTTTAATGAATTGTTAAAAGACATGAATGAAAAGATGTGAATCCCTCAAACATTAGATATAAAAGGGAGAATAGAATGTCATTTGGAAGGGGGAGAGAAAAAAGAAGATAAAGCACATACATCAAGAGGAAGAGTGGCATATAAAGAAAGATTAATTAATTATTGACAGAAGGATGTGTCTCTTTCCAATAAGATGCAACCATTAAATCCAATGGATATTTAATAAGGATTGAAATCATTCCCAAAGGATGGAATAAGAGAAAATATATATTTGGATTCTCTTCATGGGAGGAATAATAATTGAACAAAAGACTATAACATTATAATAAATATATTTATGGTAAATAAATATATTATGGAGGTGGTTAATTATATATATAGGGGTATATACTTTGATAATATAACTAGAAGATTTAATATATTTGGAATATGAGAATGATTATATATAAATAAATAAATGTATATTAATTATATAGGTTAAGAAGAGAGAAATCGGAATTATACATCGATTATGTTATACATGTTTATTAATATATTTGTAACATATATAAGATAGTAATATATACTTAGCTAATTCTTTAATCACTCACTGGTACAACTAAGAGGATAGTGAGTTTGTGAAGGGAGTGGCAGAGTAATTTGGTCACATGTTGGGAGGGTCTCAATATTGTAAAAACCATGAGGGAGCCCGCTTGTAGACTTTTTTATGTGCCATGGTCATAGTAATTATGTCATCCTTCTTAAGGTTAATGATTAAGAGAGAGATAAAGAATTTAAGGCTTAAGTATGTATTATAAATCAATGATTGTTTCTTAATATGATTTAAATGCATAATGACATATGTTAATCATTGGGAATTGGCATTCTCCTAGCAGGGAACATTACAAGTTGTCATCCCCAAGTGCAATTCAAAACCTAATTGGGGATTTTATAAAAAACTAAGGTCCAAAATGGGGAAATTACAAAGATGAGTGATAAGAGGAAGGCTAAGGTATGTAACAAGTACACTAATGCTTATATCATGCTGCAAGAAAATATAAAGAAGGTTAGATTGTTTGTATTAATAATGTTATAAGTTTGTTCAAGTATAGTCTTAAATGGTTAGACTCTACCAAGTGCATCGAAGCCCAAACATAGTCAATTGAGTCTCAAATTTCTTAGGTGAACAACACGTATGATTTAGAGGGATACAACGATGGCACTTTATGATTGCAAATTACTCAACTTCATTATCAACTAGATCTATTACAATAAAAAATAAGTTAGATTTATAAACAATGTGTTCTTTCAAGTGAAGCAATTAATCAAAGGATGGTGACTTTATCTAAGATTTTGAAAGGTGTAGAACAAATTGAAAAGAAAATGTAGAAAATGGATGATGTTCATATTGTAGAAGATATTTTCTTGCAATTTTAATACGAAAACAAGATTTTGTCTTTAACCATTTCTTCATGGAGATTTAATTTTGCACTGCTGAAGATACAATATAAAGGCATATATTACCTAAGGTATCGACCCTTTTTTTTTGTCGTAAGAAATTTTGGCTTTTTATATACAGTATAAAATAAGGAATGCGATTTTGGTCTATGTTGTTGTTAGAACTCAAAAGCGCACCCTTATCGAGTTACAAAACTTGATACTTTAGAGGAACATGGGAACATCCCAAGGTTGTGGATGACATATAGTTGGAATGAACCTCCGGGTGAGGTTGGCTCCTAATTGATACTTTTGACGACATTAATTTTCCATTAGTATGTAAACAACACTTTCGGTAAGCATACACTGAAAGACAGGACAAAGAGAAAACCAAAAATCAGATATACAATAGATCACCGACAACTGCTAAATACAAAGAAAATCGATGACACAATTATGTGTGTACACCGAAATTGCAAAGTTAGAAGGATAAAGAGGAACCCCACAGAGGAACCCGATGTGTAGGATATAGTGCAAACCGAGAGATAGCTAAATAGAAAACTGAGAGAATAGTTTAACCAAGGAACCTGAAAGACAGTCAACTGACTTCAGAGCATAACTGACTGTCAGAAACCGAGAGTCAGTTGCAGCCCACAAAAAGTGGATCTGACTTCCACGATAGATAAAAAAGTCTTATTATATTTATAGTATCTTGATTTTTTTTTTAAACCATTTCTTTAGGGACAAGAAACATGAATGTAAGTGCTTTAATCAGTCTAACTGATTTAAAACACATAGACTAGGAGATCAAGGTAAAGTTGTAAACCTGATCTTAGAGTCAACATTTTTTTTTGTGAAACTTGATGATGTCAATCCATCTTATAAATAGATGATGCAATCATTCATTATACATGTGTGAATATAGAAGAGAGGATGAATGAAGCCTAAGAGCACATCTATGGATCATATTGAAAGTTTCAAAAACCAGAATAGCAAAAGGTGAATTTGGTTAGCAAGAACCAAGAATAGAAGCTACCAAGAATCAGAGGTATTATTCAATCACATTAGGTGATATATCTTATTCATGTAAAATTAAATGGATCTGTATCAACAATAGTAGATTTCATACACCAGGTCAAATTGTAATTTTCTATCAATCTAAAAAGTGGAGCAAAGTGTAAAAATCCTTTCAAGGAAGGTGGATTTAATAGTCCTACTATAAATCTCTTAACCAAGTGCACACTCAACAATGTTGCTAAAGCTCTTAACCGAGTAGAGTTTAACAGGTCTCCATAGATAATCTTAACTAGGTAGATCATCAAAAGTGATCAAATTGTAAGCCATAACTGGCCCCTTCAATCTGCAGATAGTGAAGATTTTGTGGGTACCATCCCCACCATAGTTTTTACTTCCTAATAGGAGTTTTCTGCGATATCATATCTTGTGTTATTTGTCAATTACCTTCATGAATGTTTCTATGAATGTTCACATGTATGTTAAGTTTATGAATTGATATAACTCACCTCAAGATAGTATAGATCATATGGTTGGATAAAGAATTGATTACATAAAGGTTAATTGGTTAAAGGATACAAAATTTTTAGAGGTATTGATTCACCCCTCCCGTCTTAGTACACACTTGCCATTAATTCCAACAGTTGGTATCAGAGATAAGTCTCTTCTTTAGAAAATCTTAAAGGCTTAAGAGAAAAGATCATATAATGGAGAAGTACAGACTAGACAAGAATATTGAAACTAAGAAGCTAGAAATTCAGATGTTCTATGAGTAGTATAAAGAAGCTAGAATCAATATGAGACAACTGTTAGATGAAATAAATATTATGGCATCTCATTGTAATGAACAGATTATCATGAGGAAGAGATACTAGATTTCTTTGATTCTTCAGGATCAACTACAAGCAAAGCATCAGGTACATCAGAAGAAAGCATCACAGGCCTAACTGAAATCAATCAACATCTGGCTGGACAAGTTAAATCTTTGCAAATCGGTTGAGACACAGATGGTAAGGATGATTGATGTCATGATTGCTAGACAAGCTGAACAAGAAAGAACACTAGCTATTGATGATAGAACAAAGATTACAGAAAAGCTACAAGAGAAAGAGTCTGAAATACAAAGATTCACAGAGCATCACCATGAGATTACAAAATAGATTATTCTTATGAGTCAAGAGGCCGACAGAATAAATGTTGAACTCATTGAGAGAATAGAAGCTATCGGTGAGCTAAGGGATGAAAATGAAAATTTGAAACATGAAATAAGAATTCAGCAGTAGCATAATGAAATTATCAAGAAAGCTAAAGAAAGAAATAAAAGAATGGATTATATTCTTGAAGGAAAATGAAGAGTCAACAACAACACCAGTCTAGGTTTTACCGAGAATGGAGAATCATCAAATCAAGCTAATCTAAAGAATGTCTATACAAATCCAAGACCAAGAAAGCTGACATGCAATCACTGTGGAAAGCAAGGCCACACATCAAATGTATGCAGAGGCAAAATGAAAGGTATTCCTAAATCTACATCTTCATTCATAGGATTTTGTTATAAATGTAACAAGAAAGGACATAAAGCATATGAATGTAAGTCTGAGATGAAACAACCAAAGAAGGAAACCTACATGGACAAATACTGTCCTACTTGCAAAATTTATGGGCACACAACTCTTGAATGTTGGAAAAAGAAAAGGCAATCATGGAAGCGTAAAGGTCAAGAAACTCCCTATCAACCGAAAAGAGTCGGTAACCAGTATGTATGGGATTACAAAACTTGGATAAATTGTAAAGCATGTGGAAGATTTGGTCACATTGTTGCAAACTATCTAAGACAATGGACTAGAAAGTCCAGAGGCTGGAATAACCCTGGAATGGCATGCTTACATTTTCATAAATTTGGTCATCTCAAGAAATACAACAGATACCAAATGACAGAAATGAGTGCATATCCCAATGGAAACACCATTGAAGACATCTGAAGATCAAGAGACAAAATGTGGAGAAGAGATTCAAACAATTAAGAATTTGGACTGAGCAATGAAAATGGTGACACCCCATCCACTATATCTGATGACATCACCACCCCCACCTAAGAAGAACAAGTAAGTATGGAACTGCATTAAACTATGTATTATTTTATATCAGTTCTATAACAATGTTGATAAAATTCAAAATTAGCATAAGTAAAGATGCATCATGGTATTACTTGTTAAAATCTATGATAACTATGCTATCGGGCATACATACCAAAATCCCTCGGTGTACACTCAAAGTTGAAACTGCCTACACTTACCAAGAAGCGTTGGATAACATAAGAAAGAAAAGTTGCTAGTGTAAACTGAGACTCGTCGGTAATCAAGCAAAGTGAACAAGTTGTTTGCAACACTGAAACCCGTCGGTAAAAGTGAAGAGTTAATCGACCGCCCAAAAAATCATGTTGTCACAGAAGGAAAGGTAATGTCTTAATCAAAAAACTCTATCTTCGCACACCGAGGAGTAGGTAAGCATTGATGACAAACTTTTTAGGGAAAACAACTATAAAAAGGTGACGAAAGGGTCTCATTGTTCACCATGACTAGAGCAGAGCAACGAGAGTGATTTTTGTGCAAACAACAATTGGATTACAGAGTGACATCAACTCAACCACTAGCACTCCAAAGCAGATCAAAAATCACTACTGGTGTAAACAGTAATTTCTATGACAACTGACAACTCTATTTTACGCATTTCTCAGAAAGCCCTGAATCTGAAAAATGGCTACAAATTCAAGAACTGTGAAATCAAAGAACACCAAGAAGGATGAGTTTAAGCTCATAAATAATTCTACATGTGAGGAACCACACTGCAAGATTCACCCTGAGGTTTCCTCACAACCCAACAATGCTAGAGCATTCTCTCCAATACTAGCTATGGTTTTTCTCGTCTAAGACGTGTGATCATACATGCACTGTAAGATTGTAGAAATAGGTAATTTAGAGGTAGAACAAGCTTATAAGAAGTTATGCAATGAAGATGGAACATTAAAATATGAGAAAAAACATATAGAAGTGAAAGGGCTCACTAATGCCCTATTATTCCCAAAGGTCTTCAAAACTGAGTGGATTCGATTAGTACTGAGCTGAATGCAAAATCACAAACTATGGTTGGATGAACGAAAGATGATAACCCAAGATGTTATACATGTAGTCACTGCTTACCCTGTAACCAAAAAGGTAAAAGCACAGAAGCGCCCACCCAAGGCTGAGACTAAAAATATGATGAGAGACAAATGGGAAGGTAGAGGATTAAAGGTATCCACCATTACCAATGATGAGATGAAATTCAGAGCATGTTTTCTAGGATACAAATTCTTTCAAGCCAGTAGGATGAACAACATAGCCTTCGGTGTAGTAGACATAGCTTACAAGATTGTGAAGAAGGGAACTCAGTTGGACTTATCTGACCTACTACTGAACCAGTTAGAAGAGAATTTGAAGACTATAAGAAATGCAAAGACAAACACATGTAAGTTTGGCTGACTTATTATGTGCATTTTCTTCTACTTTCAAGAAACATTTCCATCAGTAGGAGATGTCAAATGGGATAGCACAAAACTGGTTACCATGCAAATCATTGAACACATAACCTCACTGGGAGATAATTTTGAAACAATCATGGATGAATACTTTACTGTATTCAAATTCTGAATGCAAAAGAGGGTAAGGATCCCCGAGAAACTCATTAAGGAATTCAAAGATGAAATATGTTTCATGGTTGATACATACCACACTTATATCAATCTCATTGTACTGAGGATGGCATGGCTTCAACCATTAGAATATGAGATAAATATTGATCATGCATCTAAAGCAATCGATGCATTGTTAATTGAACCATTAGATAAGAAATAACCTAAGTTTGGAACTTATGAGGAGGCCAAATAAAGAATCAAATTTGGCCTAGATGTGAAGAAATTTTTTAGGAAAAAGGACAAAATGGTCAAGAACCTCAAGAAGATACTGTCGGCAATAGAGGAAGAGACCAAACAGGATGAAGAAGCTAAAGAGGAGGAAGAAATCAAAGGACAGCTACCTATCGGTGAAGTTGAAGAAAAGAATGACTCTAAGGCCACAGAGTTAGATTCACCACCTCCTCCACCAACAAAGAAGCCAAGAACCACAACTCCTTCAAGAATTAGAAGCCAAACATCTAAGGATTCAAGTTCTTCACCTTTGAAGAAAGGAAAAGTAAGAACATACAAGAGGAAAGCATCCACACCGAAAAGAGGGCCAAGAAAAATAATAAGGAAGCTAATCAGGACCAGAGAAGACATTGAGGACACCGAGCAAGATGAAGGTGTAGAGGCAGAAAAGGTTAAATCTCCAGAAAGCATTAATGAGGTATGAAAATCTATTGCAAATTTAGGATCCATCACAGATTCTAAGATTAGAAGATGGTTGAAACTGAATCTAGAAGATCAGAACAAAATTGAAGATGCCATCGTAGAAAAGATGTATAAATTCAAATATGTACCGATTCAATTTGAAGGCAATAATGTACCAAGGGAACTCTTGAATAGACTATATGATAGATGGACATTTTCCTTGAAGAATGAGAAGGAAATAAGAGAAAGAGTACTTTTTACTCTCATGCCTTCTGAATCCTAGAAAGAAGAAATTGATGAAAAGATGGAGAACCATAAAAAGGAATTCTCACCAAAGTTGAGAGCCTACAAATTTCTTGAAGGGAAGCTGATAGAGCTTGAATAAGAAAGCCACAAGAAATGGAGTAAAATACTCAACACACCTATTGAGGAAGATAGGGCCTCGAGAAAGACCTACAACAGAAAGATGTTGATAAGGCAACTCAAGAACATATTTTAATCAAAGATGCAGAAGATGATACATCAGTTGAGTTAGAAAAGGAAGAACAAGACACAACCGGAAACAAAAATATGGATGTTGCAGATGAAACATGGCCTGACACCAAAAAGGAAAACATTGTGGATAACACAATCATTGAAATTACCGATGATCCAACAGAAGAAGTAAACAAAGATGAAGATGTCAATGTTACCAAGGACACAACTGATGAGCTAGACACTGGAATTGATACTGCACATGTGAACATACCAGGAAACATGCCAATATTGATACAAGAAATCAATATTCTACAAGAAAAGTACAAGTCACCTGTAAAAGATATTCCCAAGGATGCAGGGGAAGAAGGAAAGAACAACAACACTAATGATCAAAAGGAAATCAGAGACACTCACATAGTAACTGATAATGATAAAGTTACAGGAGGAGATACAAAGAAAGAAGATGGAGACACAACAGGGAAGGATGCACATACAAAGATAGATGAAGTGCATAAGGACATCGATGAAGGATATAAACCCAAAGATGGAACTCCTAAGGATACTGAAAAGGTTGATAGTGATAATGTAAAGGTTAATGTGGAGACCTCTACAGAAAACCGACAAGCTGAAACCAAAACAAAGTAGTAAAAAGAAGCACCACAAATAACTTCATCAAGCACAGTGGACAAAGCTGAGAAACTAGAAATGGTACTACATTCAAGTGAAACTCAAAAGAAGAAGAAGAAATCCAAGAAGAATAAGTTGGAAGTCACTTTAGATGAAATAATTGAGATACCAAAATGTGACCCAACTACACTTGATTATGAATCATTGAAAGAATATGGTGAAATATGCCAAAGGAAGGCATTACAAGAGAAGTTGAGGAAATAGCACCAAGACTCCATGGTACTAGAAACAAAAAGGGACATATTGCACCAAATTGTACTTGACATTGATGTTGATCAAAATAAACCAATTCTTGATCAACTAGCCACTCTCACCGAAGCAATTACAACATAGAACATTGATGCAGAGAAGGCAATAGAAGAGAGAGAAGAGCAGAAGTATAAACAGAAATTTATTGAGAACATCAGGAAAGAAGAAAAATTAAATAATGTAAAGCTTTGAGAATTCATTAGTGAATTAGATCCAATTATAACTGAAGCTATTTCCTTGATTCAACAACTAACTACACTAGAAAAGTTCACTAAAGAGAATAGTGAAAACATAGCAAAGTTAGATTCAGATCTAGCTAATAGTGCTAAAAGCTTAACTGATGGAGACAATGCAATTAAGTTGCATTATGAGAAAATTATTGAAATAAAAAAGTTAAGGTAGGAATTGTGGGAAGCAGAGACTCAATTCAGAGAAGAATTCACTGAGCTCCAAGCTCAACTTCTACCAAATCTAACACTGCTTCAACAACACAACAGTTCAACAAGGCAACTGATAGCAACCCTTGAGATGTTTGTAGCAGACAACGTCTATGATATGCATTCAAAGATCACACGCGAGCACATGGCCCTAGATAAATTGAAGGAACAATGGGAGAAAATGATGGAAGACATGAAGTCTTCACACTCTCACATTTTTATAAGATATAAGGTATAGACCTTTTCCCTTAATATCAAAAAAGGGGGAAAATGATATGTATTCAGATTCAGATGTAGATGGAAAATGGTATGTATATGTATTTTACTAAGGGAAAGATATGATATGTACAAATAGACAAGAAACTATACAGTACTACAAAAAAAGGGCATATACATACGGGGAGTCATGAAATGACTAAGGATTATATATGTTGTACATACTTAACATTTTGTTAGTATTTTAAACATATCAATTTTTGATACTAATGTCAAAGGGGGAGATTGATGACATTAATTTTCCATTAGTATGCAAACAACACTTTTGGTAAGCATACACCGAAAGATAGGATAAAGAGAAAACTAAAAATTATATATATAAGATATCACCAAAAACTGCTAAGTACAAAGAAAACCAACGATACAATTTTGTATGTACACCGAAATTGCAAAGTCAAAAGGATAAAGAGGAACCCGACAGAGGAACCTGATGTGCAGGATATAGTGAAAACTAAGAGATAGTTAAATATAAAATTGAGAGAATAGTTCAACCAAGGAACCCGAAAGATAGTCAAATGACTTTAGAGCATAACCGACCGTCAGAAATCGAGAGTCAGTTGCAACCCACAAAAAGTGGATTTGACTTCCACGTCAGATAAAATAATCTTATTCTATTTATAGAATCTTTATTTTTTTTTAAACCATTTCTTTAGGGACAAGAAACATGAATGTAAGTGCTTTAATCATTCTAACTGATTTAAAACACATAGACTAGGAGATCAAGGTAAAGTTGTAAACCTGATCTTAGAGTTAACATTGTTTTTTCATGAAACTTGATGATGTCAATCCATCTTATAAATAGATGATACAATCATTCATTATACATGTGTGAATATATAAGAGAGGATGAATGAAGCCTATGAGCACATCTATGGATCAGATTGAAAGTTTCAAAAACCAGAATAGCAAAAGGTGAATTTGGTTAGCAAGAACCAAGAACAGAGGCTACTGAGAATCAAAGGTATTATTTGATCACATTAGGTGATATATCTTATTCATGTAAACTTAAATGGACTTGTATCAGAAATAGGAGATTGCATACACTAGGTCAAATTGTAATTTTCTATCATTCTAACAAGTGGAGAAAAGTGTAAAAATCCTTTCAAGGAAGGTGGATTTAATAGTCCAACTATAAATCTCTTAACCAAGTGCACACTCAAAAGTGTTGCTAAAGCTCTTAATTGAGTAGAGTTTAACAGTTCTCCACAAATACTCTTAACGAGGTAGATCATCAGAATTGATCAAATTGTAAGCCTTAATTGGCCCCTTCCAATCTGCAGATAGTGAAGATTTTGTGGGAGCCATCCCCACTGTAGTTTTTACTTCCCAACAGGAGTTTTCTGTGATATCATATCTTGTTTTATGTGTCAATTACCTTCATGAATGTTTCTATGAATGTTCACATGTATGTTAAGTTTATGAATTGATATAACTCACATCAAGATAGTATAGATCAGATGGTTGGATAAACAGTTGATTACAAAAAGGTTAATTGATTAAAGGATACAAAAAAATTTAGAGGTACTAATTCACCCCTCCCCTCTCAGTACACACTTCCCATTAATTCCAACAACTTTTACCTAAGATCTAATGGAACTTAAAAATTTTTAAAGAAAAAGGGAGAAGGAAATGCTTAATCTAGAAATGAATTAACGTAAAAATTAAGGTGATGCACCAAAATTATAAGAAAACTATATCTTGTTTAAACACAATGAAGCTTAAAATCACCTATTTGCAGGACACGACCTTGAAATAATAACTTTTGTATAACAATTCTTCATAAGAATGTCTAATAATCAGAAGCTAGAAAGAATTTCTTCACAAATAACAACTTCAATTTTGACACAACTTATAACCTATACACAAGTATTCACTGAATTATCATAGGTGTTGTAATCAGACATAAATTAAAGGATTCTTGAAAACAAACATAGAAAAGAAAATCAATCACCAACAAGAACACAATAAAATAATGCCCAAGATAGATCCAAAATGATTGCTATATTATGCTCAAAAGGAAAAAGTCATATAATCCTCAAAGAGATATGGTAAAACATACACAATATAAAGTACTTAATGTTAGAGTAATAAAGTGATTCCACTTATTAATTAAATCATATTGATTTAATTATTAAGTCACTTATTATCTCTCTTTTACTTAAGCTAAACTTTAGGCATATAATAATTAGTTCTTTTATTAATTATTATTATGCAACCTAGATTTTCCCCTATAGGGTTTCCCATTTAGGGTTTCGGTATCATTTTATAAGGATTCCCTCTTTGTAAATTATTCAATTTGATGGTTATTAATTAATTGAGGATGTTATTGCATTAATATTTTTTCTCCATTGTTTTGCACAACATGTTTCCTCTTCCATCAATCTGTGATTTTTGGCCTCCATAGCTTTTTTGCTTCTCTTTCTGTGACAGGTTTGCATGTAGGTGATTCTTGGGAGTTGTGGGTTGACAGTTTTCATCAACTCCAATATGATATCAGAGCTCCAGATCTTCATGCCCCTGTTCTCTTCATGAGAGATTTGGCCTTGTTTTTAATTTATATTTTTGAGAGGTTTTTATCTCAGATTTTAGTGCTTTTGGGGAGGATATTTTGTTTGGAGCAGTTTGAGCAAAAACTGACATCTGGGTTGTGTCTGGAATACCCCCAAACCCCCTATTTTCATATAAGGCACGTCTTATTTGTACACAGTTAAATCTGGGCCCTCTTTTTTGCTTGTATGACCTTGGCACATTTTTTAGGCAAAAATCTGCCTAGGTTTCCGTGTCACTGATGTCAGCAGCCACAGGCCCAAGATTTTTTAATATTTTTTTTAAAAAATCATTTTTTTGTGTTTTTTTTTATATAAAAAAAAGCATGTGTTTTTTCTTTTAAAAAAAAAGCATAATGTTTTTTTATTGTTTTTTTTTCATTAAAAAAAATAATATTTTTTTCTGCCATTTTGGTGGGAAATCTGGAGGCAGTATTTTTTTTGGAGGAATCGCCAGTTTAGTAGGGCTCCGCTATTTTTGGTTGAGGTTTCATGAGGTTCACTTCTGTTTTGACCTCCCGGTGGTTTTTTACTCATAGCTGGAGCAAACGGAGGCCGATTTTCAACTTCCTTATATCGCCGAAAAGCTCTTTCTAAGACAGACGTCTTTTTGGAGGAGATTTTTTCTTATTTTTCCATCTTGTAGGTTCTTTTGCCTATCAAATTTAGGGTTCTATTTTGCACTCCGGGAGCCATATCTTGCTCATCTGGACTCCTTTTTTTGACTTCCGCATGGGGTCAGAAAGCTGCTTCTGTTCTCTTTCTTATTCTATGGGTCTCACACCTAGATTTTTCTCCATGTATCTATGTATTTAGTTTTTTTCTTTATGGCATTCTGGTAGATATATTGGATGTTTCAGGTCCTGGGATCATTTCCTTCTCTGAACATTGTATACACCTTTTTCTGTAGCTTTCTTTTGTAAACAGACTGAAATAAAGTGCCTACAGTTGCATATCTGGGATCTTGTACACCTTGTACTTGTTTGTACTCACACTCAATTATAAAGTGCCATGGGGGGGTTATGATGTTTTTCCTTTTGTGTTCATCCACCTTTGTCAAGTGAGTGTCCCTTCCATGACATTAGCCTCATGATGTGTGTCTAGAAGATCATTTCTTCTACTTTGA
>MU224433.1:124606-139976 GCA_018584345.1 Thuja plicata | reverse complement strand
CATCCACCTTTGTCAAGTGAGTGTCCCTTCCATGACATTAGCCTCATGATGTGTGTCTAGAAGATCATTTCTTCTACTTTGACACCGCCCTTTATCCTATGCTTGTACCTTCTTCTGCACTATTGGTGTTCCTGATTCTTCTTCTTGCAGTTGTTTTTGGCATTGCATTTCAATGTTCCTGTCAGACCTCTCCATGTTCAGCATTATGGGGGTATCTCCTGTTGGTTCTAATGCTTCCTTGGTTCGATGGAGTGATCTATGTATTCAGTAATTGTTCCTATGTACTAGGTGGATGCAATGGTTGGTACCTATGCATTTTGGTGAGATGGATCATTTACCATATGGACACTCTTCTTTCATTCCTATTTTGGATGCATTCTTCCATCTTCGATTGACCAGCTCTTCAGGCTTTGTTTAAAGTCTTCTCTACCTGATCATGTTCTATTACAGTGGAGGTTCCAGTAGTTATTATTTGACAGCATTTGTAGCTTCATGCTTCAGAGGTGTTCTACATGTTCTTTCTCTGTTCCTACTTTCTGGGACTTTCTCTAGTTTGGAGGCTTCTTCAGTCCTTCACTAGGCCTCATCTCTTTTTGGAGTAGGGCTTTTCCCATGTGGTTTTCTCTATTTCTCCTTTTTACAGATATTTTTGTATTGGGTACCTCATCAGGCCTTGTTGTTGGGACCCATTTTTCCTACTTTCAGTAGCTGTTTCTAAGTTTTTAGCTTCTCCCTAAGTTTATCTTAAGGGGGGGTGTTAGAGTAATAAAGTGATTCCACTTATTAATTAAATCATATTGATTTAATTATTAAGTCACTTATTATCTCTCTTTTACTTAAGCTAAACTTTAGGCATATAATAATTAATTCTTTTATTAATTATTATTATGCAACCTAGATTTTCCCCTGTAGGGTTTCCCATTTAGGGTTTCGGTATCCTTTTATAAGGATTCCCTCTTTGTAAATTATTCAATTTGATGGTTATTAATTAATTGAGGATGTTATTGCATTAAGATTTTTTCTCCATTATTTTGCACAACATGTTTCCTCTTCCATCAATCTGTGATTTTTGGCCTCCATAGCTTTTTTGCTTCTCTTTCTGTGACAAGTTTGCATGTAGGTGATTCTTGGGAGCTGTGGGTTGACAATTTTCATCAACTCCAATACTTAAGATTAGTCACTCAATATAGAATGCATAAAATCTAAATCCACTTTTCAAACATGTACAAAATGATGGAGTATATCCTTCTCCAACTCCCTCCAAGAAACCCACGAAAAGAGGAGCTCTGATTCAAATTGGGGTCGAATGCAAGGAAATTGCCCCAAAAAGAGGACCCAAAACTCCTCCAACAAGGAATCCAAGACATGTAAAAGTCCTCTTTGACTAAGGTCTCTTGATGACAACTCAAAATATGAATAATTTCCTCCTAAAAAAACTCAAATGTGTCACCAAATTGTCTCCAAATCAAAAATAACTCCAAGACATGTGGAAAAACAAAAATACCACCACTACTCCTCCATGAGTATTCACAAAAAACTAAAACTCTTCCTTTGCAACATTAAATTACCACATCTCCCCCCAACTATAAAATGACTCCCAGTCAACTAAAAGAAAGGAGAAACTCCTTATCTGCCTCCATTATTCCTCTTATTTACATATATAGAAATAATTAATAACTAGTTGTCTCATAATTTTGACAACTAGATATTATTATTTACAATCCTAAGACCATGAAAATCACATTTAGACAACACAATATCATTATACTATGTATTTATATATTCTTATATCTATTTTAAAAAGTGCATAATACTATGAAAATATAAAATATATAGATACAATGCTAAATCATCATCATACTTATTAAATGACATAATGGAAATCACTTAATAGATCATCATATTTATTAAATGACATAATGGAAATCACTTAATAAATATAACTTAGTAGAAAATATTGTCAGCCAGTCCATGAGTAAAACAACCCCATCAAAATTACATCTTATATTTCCCATGGGAATATTCCTTAGCATAACTTTTGACCACTTAGGGTATTGAAACCATATTCTCATTCTCATTTTGCTTCTCCACTTTTGAGCTTTGTTGGAGTCTACCGACAAGCTAGGGTTTTTGGAAGTCTTCAAAGGATTTTTTCTTGAGACCTATTGCAGGGAACCCAAATACAGACCATGACCCTTTAACAGGTAAGTTCATCATCCATGGATTATCTTTATACTTTTTCTTGTGCTCTGCTCAAAGAGAAAACATTGAAAATTTCTTGCTTTGTATTTCTTTAACTTGGTGGAAATATTGTGGTCGCAGGTTGCTGTCTTGGTATTTGTGAATTGTTTTCTCATTATTGTTCTTTGTATGCAAAATGTGGCCTTCCATGAAGCAAACATTTGACCTATTTGTTTCTATCTCCATGCAATTATAGTGCTTTGTGTTTCTATTTCTTCCCTTCTCTCTTAATGATTTGTAGACTTACAAAATATAACCAACACTTTTTTTTAAAAACTATAATGCTTTTACGGATCTTGAGAGATTTATTGAAAAAAAATTTATTTATCTGAATATAAAAAAAGAAACAAGAAACAAAAACTCTCCACTCCTTCCTTTGTATCTGCAACTTTTTACTTGAAATGTTGATGGTTTGGGTGTTTTTTCAAAATTTTGTAACCATTGTCAAGGATTACTTGGAACCACTCATATGACCACTTCTTGTTCTTGTGACTCTATATTGCTCTATATTTATATTATTTCTCATACCATGAGGGTTTCATCCTCTTCATACCTGTAGAAACTTTATTCATTTTCTCCTCTTACTTGAATATGACAACAAACTTGATGTTTTTATCATTTGTCTCGGGTTGACCTTTGTTGCTTATCTGTTACTATTTCAAAGCACACTAAATATATTGAAACGAATCAAAATAACATCTGACAAAGAATATCTCAGTGCATTACATCAGCATTATATTTTGTACATGCACTTTTTGTTCCAAAATTATGTTGACTGTCATAACATTGTGCTATTCAAATGCTCCACCGCTTTTATAAATGCATACATGTTGTTTTGTTACTTATGTTTCCTTGTTGTGTTGGATGATATCAGTTTTTGGTACTAAACATACTGTTGATATTCATGTTTTTTCACTGATGTCAACATATATTTCCATGGAGAGGACAAACAGGTTACTTAACTGACAGAAGTGTACGGACACTGTACAGATGATTCAAAATGATCGAAGTTGGATATATGCAGAAGGATGTGTATTGACCTTATTTATAAGGTCACTTGGCTTTATGTTGCATATTACGGATATTACAATTGATTTTGTGAAGACTGGTTTCTAGACTACAACTGTGATGCTGGATAGAGAAAATCTCTGTGTTTCGGGTATATATTTCTCGCGAAGATAGTTCAGATGAAGCAAGCTTATTGGTGGAAAACTGACTTATGTTGGAATAATGGGTTGAGTTAGATTGTTGTATGATTACTAGTGATGTCAGCTGTGGCGTATATTCTGAAGAAGACCTATTTGGTGGCTGACTTCAAACATGTAGCATGTAAAATGAATTGTGAGCGTGAATTGCATATCTAGAAGTATATGTGATGGATTGTATTTGTTGTTTACTTATTTTAGGTACTGTGTGTATCTTAGTAAGGGGTTATATATTTAATTGTATATTGGAAAGCCTTAATTGGTTGACCTAATCAATTGTTTGTATTTTAGGAAAGCTTAATTGGCTGAACTAAAGAATTATTGTAAGAGGGTATATATGTGAGATATTTTCTATTGAAAATATGTGGTAGAGATTGAAAAGGCAGAGAATTGTGGAAGCTGCGAGGCTTGTTGACTGCTGGTGTAAAGCAGAGCTGATTATTATACTTCATTGGAACTCACCAAGAAAAGACAGTTTCTATCAGATAGTTCACTAGATTGTATATTTTCTATATACACTTATTCAGATTGTGAATCCTTAAGGGTGGTTTTAACCTTCTTTGGGTAGTGAGCCTACACTTTTTCTTTAATCCTAACAGGGTTTGTCTCCTAACTAGGACAATGTACTGTAATGTTGTAATAAGCTCCTAACAAGGATAAATCTTTTAACGGGGATAATATACTCTCAATACATTATTTGTGGGTGCTAATTCCCACCGGGGTTTTACCTTTAAAAGGATTTCCCCGACAACAAGTATTGTGTTATGGTGTTGGAATTTACTATTTTATCATTTGCATTGCAGTTTTGGTTTATAAAGTTTAAAGTTTAAATAATCTATATTACAACTGATTCACCCCCCCTCTCAGTTGTCTTGTGGACTGTTATTCCTAACAATTGGTATTAGAGCTACTGGACCTTAGATAGAACTTCAGTTGGATCACCCAGGTGATTCTATACATAACATGCCCCCTTTAGAATAGTAGGGCTAATCTACCTCTTAGCATGTTACATATAGAATTTCCCTACTAAGCTGATTGAAAATAGGTGCAGTGTTCCACTTATCTTCAACAACTTATTGATTGATATAGGTTCCCATTTTTCTTTATTCTTTCTTTTCGCCATCCCTGCCCTTAAAATAGTAGGGGGAGTTTGGGTGGGCAGGGGGCCTATCAATTCTATGGGAAGCAGCCCCCTACCAATTATCTGCCCTACAATTCTATGGGCAGTGGCCCCTACTATTCTCAAGGGCTTTATGGAATGAATGCCTATAGAATGGTAGGGCCCACCAAACAAAACAAGGGGCCCCATTCTTTCTTTTATAGGCTGTTCGGTTCCCAATACTTTCCTTCAGTCAGCTTAGCAAGGGGAGGGGAAGTTCTATACTTATTTCTATAGGGCGTTAGCGATGCCAAAGTTGCAAGTTGTTTATCTAGCATGTTGGTTGGGAATGAATATTTGGTCAGAACATAGTTTTTATTTGTTGTCTGTTCATGGGCCTTCCCAACCCCAGCTTGTACAAGGTCAGTCCCATTCCCTTCAGTCAGCTCTGAAGTCTCTCTCGGATATACAATATGTATATATTGAGAATTCTGGTGCTATCTTAGCTTGAGGTGATCCTGAAGATGACTTACTACAGGAAGAATAGTCCAAAATTTGATCCTGAAAACTTTGACAGTTGGAAGAACAAGATGAGAATACAGTTACTATGTTTGGGAATTGACTACTATGATAAAAAAGAAGAGTGAAAATATAGCAACTAAGGATGAATTGGAGAAGCCTACTGAAGATGAAAATAAGTTATTTTCATGTAATATGGTTGCAAGGGAATCCTTGATCAGCACACTTTCTAAAGGTGAATTTATAGAAGTAAAATACCTGGACTTTGCACATGAGATATGGGCAAGATTAGAAGCATTGTATATTGGAGACAAGTTTACTAAACAGACAAAGCTATAGAACTAGAAGACAAAAATGGAATCAATGAAGATGAGAGAAGATGAGAACATTAGGGAATATGCACAAAGGATTACAGAAGTGATTAATGGCATTAGAAACTCTGGAGGAACTTACAATGAGGAAGAAGTGATTGTGAAGATACTCGAATCTTTTACACCTATCTAAAAAACCAAAGTACAGGATATAGAGGAGATTATACCTTTGACACCGAACTTTACTAGAGAGATGTTGATCGAAAAGCTAACTACTTTTGAGGTTGCAGAATTGGGAGATTCTTTACCTAAGGTTGATTCAGAATTCAAGGAAACCATGCACAAGAACAAAAATACCTTATCTAGAAATGCAAGCACCAGTAGTAGTGACCTAAGGGAAGAACTTGGAGCCTATGTCGATGAATGGGAACAGATACAGGAAGAAGAAAGAAATCTAGAAGAATTTGTGGCACTGATTGTTAGAAGAGAAAAGAGAGGTAAGGGAAAATTTGAAGGCAAATTACCTTTGAAATGTTTTTCATGTAACAATATTGGTCACTTTGCATCTAGATGTCCTACAAGAGTTCCGAAGCACAAACCTAAGTTTTTCATGTCTAAGTATTCAAAAGACAAAGAATTTTATTATGCTAGTGAAGGTGTATCTGATGATGATGATTATTATTATTAAATTGGATTTATTTCCATTAAGGATGATGAACCTATGCATGAGGAAAAAACCTTAGTATCATGTGTTGAAAATAAATCTGAATAGGTTATAAACAATGGTTGTTCACATCATATGACAAGAGATAAAAATAAGTTTGTGAGTTTGAAAAGACATGATGGGGGTGTTTTCAGATTTGGTGATAATACTCGTAAGCTTATCATTAGAATATGATCTATTTCTCTGGATGGGAAGACTAATACTGACAATATATTACTTGTTAATGGACTTAAGCATAATATGTTGAGTATTGGACAATTAGTGGAAAATGGTTATCAATTGAAATTCATTGATGGGAAATGCTCTATCAGAACTAAATCAAGAGACTTGATCGCATCTGGTACTAAATCTAGAGGTAATGTATTTGAATTGAATACATCTGAAGCTTCTTGTTTTATTGCGAAGGTTGATGACAGTTGGTTATGGCACAAAATATTTTTTCATGTTAACTTTGATAACATTGTAAAGGCGAGTATGAAAAAATCAGTAAGAGATCTACCTAAAATTCTAAAGCCATCTAACATTCTATGTAGAGAGTGTGTTATGGGGAAGAAAACTAGAAGCACTTTTAAAAGCAAAGCTTATTCAACAAAAGATCTGTGTGGTCCTACAAGAACTAGATCATACTATGGTGAAAGGTAATTTATAATTTTTGTTGATTATTTTCTAAGATGATGTGTGTTACATACTTGAGAGAGAAGTCTGAAGAATTTGACAAGGTCAAGTTATTTAAAGAAAAAGTTGAGAATGAATCTGGCCTAAAGATAAAGTGTTTGAGATCAGAGAAAGGTGGTGAGTTTACATAAGAGTTATTTACTTCATACTGTGAAGAGTATGGAATATGCAAACAGACATTTACACCTAGGAAACCACAATAGAATGGGATTGGAGAGCGAAGAAATAGAACCATATTAGATGCTGCAAGGACTATGCTACTGGAAGGAAATATATCACATGTTCATTGGAGAGAATAAGTTGGTACTATTGTGTACACCTTGAACAAAATTCACATCAGAGAAGGTAGAGGTAAAACTACTTTTTATTTATGGTTTGATCATACACCTACTGTGAAATATTTCAGAATATTTGGTAGTAAATGTTATATCAAGAGAGATGATGAGATAGGAAAGTTTGATGCTAGAAGTGATGAAGGAATTTTTCTTGGTTATGCTACTAAGAGTAAAGAATATCAATGTTATATCGAGATTAATGGGAAGTAGTACTGAGAGGGGAGGGGTGACTCAATGCCTCTAAAACTTTTAACACTTTTCACCTTTCATCTTTAGTAAACAATCTTTATTATATTACCGACCATTACTGTTGTTCTTTATTATGCATGTAGTATTAATTCATAATCTTTAATTGTTTGCAACATTCATAGAAACATTTATGAAAGTAATAAACACATAACACAAGATATGATCTCATAGAAAAATCCTGTTAGGAAGTAAAAACTATGGTGGGGATGGCACCCACAAAACTTCACTATCTCCAGAATGGAAGGGAGCCAATGAAGGCTTACAATTGATCACTTCTGATGATCTACCCTGCTAGGAGTATTAAAGTGGAGACTAGTTAAGATCTACTTTGTTAAGAGCTTTAGCAACACTGATTTAAGTGTGCACTCGGTTAAGAGATTTATCATGGGACTGTTAGGTCCACCTTTCTTGAAAGGATTTCTTAAGTGTACTACACTTGTTAGAATGAGTACATATGTTTGACATGACTATATGCAATCTACAATTGATGATCACAGATCCATTAAAGCTCTCATAATAATAATATCACCTATAGTGATTGATTAATACCTTTTCTCTACTCGTCGGTAGCCTGTGTTCTGTTCCTGAAACTGATTTGATCATTTTCTATCCTTCTACATGAAATCTCTTGTCTGGTCCTTAGATGCTCTCAGTGGCTACAATCATCATCGAACAACAACATGTTCACAATAGATTGAGAATCTATTTATGAAAGTATTTGACCTATTCTAGAATCGCGCATTACAATGTTAACTCTTAGATCCAAGGTTTATAGCTTGACCTTGATCTGTAGTTTGCATGTTTTAAATCAGTAAAACTAATTAAAACAATAATAATTGCATTGATTCATCTGCACATAATGGTTTTAAAAAAAATCAAGAAGCTAAATATACAACTTCAGTGTTTTATCTGACCTGGAAAGTCAGATCTAGTTTTTGCGGGATGTAAACTGACTGTCGGTTCTTGGTCATTGGGTTGAACTAAAAATCTGTCAGTGTTCCTTTATTGAATTGATCATTGGGTTCCATTCATCTTTCGGGTTCCTCTCTTTTCTGTTCCATCAGGTTGCACTTGTGTTACTTGTCGGGTTCCTATATCCTTTTTGTCATTGGGTAACACTGAATAGTGTTTGTCGGGATGCTTTGAACTTGGTAGTATCAGGTTTCCTTGGTATCGGGTAGTGTTGTGCCATGTTTGTCAGTGTAGTGTAAACCAATGGTGTAGATCATGTTTTTCCTTGTATATAATAATAGAAAAATATAATGCCTTCATGTTACAATCTAAGATTGAGGCAATTGATTGAAAGCGCAAATGTGAGGATAGATGAAAAGTTTCAGATTCAGGAAAGAATATATGATTGTGGTCAGATTACAGTAATGAAAGAGGTTACTGCTAAACTTGAAGAACCTTTGATGGTTGACAATGAGATTGAAGATGAACCGATTGAGGTTACTGAGACTCTTAGGACACTGAGGTATGTAAAGAAGAATCATCTTGAAGATCAAACAATTGGTGATGTAAGTAAGGGCATGATCACTAGATCTAAAATTAGAGACTTGAAATGTTTTTGATTTCTCAAGTTGAACCAAAAACTACTGATGAAGCATGTAGAGATGAATCTTGGACTAAAGCCATGGAAGAAGAACTTGAACAGATAAAGAAGAAGAATACTTGGAAATTGGTTCCAAGACCTAAGAAAAAAAATGTGATTGGTACTAAATGGGTTTTCAGAAACAAGATGGATGAGGAAGGAACAGTCGTAAGAAACAAGGCTAGACTGGTATGTAAAGACTATTCGCAACAAGAAGGCATAGACTATGAAGAAACATTTTCTCCTGTTGCTAGATTGGAAGTTGTGTAATTATTTCTTTCTTATATTGCACATAAATACTTTAAGGTTTATCAGATGGATGTGAAGTCAGTATTCTTGAATGATGATTTGGAAGAAGAAGTTTACATAGAGAAACCTAATGGTTTTCCTTTGACAGGTGATGAAAACATGGTCTGTAAACCGAAGAAACCACTGTATGGATTGAAACAAGCATCGAGGGCATGGTATGCAAGGATGGACAAGTACTTACTTCATCTTGGTTTCAGAAAAGGTAATGCAGACATTAATTTATATTTAAGAAATGATAAAGATGGAATCTTGATTATAGAAGTTTTTATTGATGATATCATTTTTGGATGAAATGACAAGATGAGTAAGAAGTTCTCTAAAGAAACAGAAAATGAATTTGAGATGTCAATGATTGGTGAAATAAAAAAAAATTCTTGGTTTGCAAATAAATCAAATTAAGAATGGCATTTTTATATCTCATACCAAGTATCTTAAGGAAATGTTGAATAAATTCGAAATGGAAGATTGTAAACCTGTTGGAACACCTATGGTGATTGGACATAAACTAACTAGCAATGATGAAACTCAAAGTGTTGTTCAGACAAAGTATAGATCTATGATTGGTGGTCTACAATATCTAACTCACACTAGACCAGATATTACTAATGCATTTGGAATTGTGGCTAGATATTAGGTAGATTCTAAAGCAACACATTTTGATGCTATGAAAAGAATTTTTAGATATTTGAAAGGGACAATAGAATATGGATTGTGGTATGAAAAATCTGATGATTTTACCTTGCAAGCTTATACTGATGTTGATTGGGAAGGTAATGTGGATGACAGAAAGAGTACAAGTGGTGGTTCATTTTTCCTTGGGAAAAGGTTGGTTTCCTTGTTGAGAAAGAAGAAAAACTATATTGCTAAATCTACAACTAAGTTAGGATATGTTGTTGCTGCAATAAATTAGATAGAAGTTGTTTGGATGAAACAAATGTTGAAAGACATTGGAATAATTTTTGAAGAATGAGTGATTATCCACTATGATAACACTACCACAATAAACATGTTGAAGAATCCTATAATGCATTCAAAGACAAAGTACATTTCCATTAAGTATCATTTCTTGAGGGAGAAAGTAGAAAAAAAAGAAATTAAACTGGAATACATTAGCACAAAGGAACAGATAGCAGATATATTTACTAAACCTTTGCCAAAATATGCTTTTGAATATCTTAGAAGTATGCTTGGGGTGATGGTCCCTCCCAGTGGTAATTAATTGATGCAGATATGCATCAGTCCAGTGGATTTTAGAGCTATATCATTATCTGGACTTGATGTATGGATCTACTCCTCAGGGGGAGTGATCGTAGGGACACTAAAGCATGTTTGGGTGATTTTGCACCTGATAGAATTGGACATGAAGATTTGAAAAAGCTACACATTATAGAAGACTACAAATGAGTTATGGCACCCTTTTCCATTGCTGCCAAATGGGGAAAGAGTCTATGTGAAAATCCCTACTATTTTGGGGAGATTTGTGTTGAGGATATTGAGAAGATTGTATTGAGAGAGAGTACTTTTTGGGTTGATGGATTTTCCCATATGTTGCCATCAATGCCAAAGGGGGAGATTGTTGGATGATATCAGTTTTTGGTACTGATCATACTGTTGATATTCATGTTTTGTCACTGATGTCAACATATATTTATGTAGAGAGGAAAGACTAGTTACTAAAGTGACAGAAGTGTATGGACACTGTACAAATGATTCAAAATGATCAAAGTTGGATATATGTAGAAGGATGTGTGTTGACCTTATTTATAAGGTCTCTTGGCTTTATGTTGCATATTGCAGATGTTACAGTTGATTTGGTGAAGACTGGTTTTTGGACTGTAACTGTAATGCTAGACAAAGTAAGTCTTTGTGTTTTAGGTATATCTTTCCGGCAAAGATAGTTCACATGAAGGGAGCTTATTGATGGAAAGCCGATGTATGTTGGAATAATGGGTTGAGTTTGATTGTTGTATTATTACTGGTGATGTCAGTTGTGGCGTAGATTCTGAAGA
Source organism: Thuja plicata (assembly GCA_018584345.1). Lineage (NCBI taxonomy): Eukaryota > Viridiplantae > Streptophyta > Pinopsida > Cupressales > Cupressaceae > Thuja > Thuja plicata. The sequence goes on along the minus strand of MU224433.1, from coordinate 128,709 downwards.
AGACCTATCTGGTGGCCGACTTTAGACATGTAGCATGTAAAATGAATTGTGAGCGTGAATTGCGGATCTAGAAGTATATGTGATGGATTGTATTTGATGTTTACTTGTTTTAGGTAACATTTGTATCATAGCAAGGGTCTATATATTTATTTGTATATTGGAAAGCCTTAATTGGCTGACCTAATCAATTTTTTGTATTTTAGGAAAGCTTAATTGGCCGACCTAAATAATTATTGTAAGAGGGTATATATGTGAGATCTTCTCTTTTGGAAAGATGTGGTAGAGATTGAAAAGGCAGAGAATTGTGGAAGCTATGAGGCTTGTTGACTATTGGATGTAAAGAAGAGCTAATTATTATACTTCATTGGACTTGACCAAGCAAAGACAGTTGCTATCAAAAAGTTCACTAGATTGTATATTTGCTATATACACTTATTCAGATTGTGAATCCTTGAGGGTGGTTTTAACCTTCTTTGGGCAATATTCCTGGGCAGTGAGCTTGCTACTTTTTCTTGAATCTTAACAGGGTCTATCTCCTAACGGGGACTGTGTACTGTAATGTTGTAATAAGCTCATAACATGGCTAAATCTTTTAACAGGGATACTATACTCTCAATACATCATTTGTGGGTGCTAATTCCCACTGGGGTTTTAACTTTAACAGGGTTTCCTCAACAACAAGTATTGTGTTATGGTGTTGGCATTTACTATGTTATCATTTGCATTACAGTTTTGGTTTATAAAGTTTAAAGTTTAAATAATCTATATTACAACTGATGCACCCCCCCCCTCTCATTTTTCTTGTAGACTTTTATTCCTAACATGTTGTATAATATCATTGTTCTTTCATTGTAGAAGCATATTTCTCTCTTGATAAGTTATCCTTGTCCAGTATATAATTGTTGTCTTTGTTTAGTGTATAATATGGTGTTTTTCTCTATAACTCTGCCTAAAATCAGATAGCCATGTTGTTAATAATTTTTAGCAATGCTCTGACCCCCAACATACTATCTAATAGGTTCATTACTTTTTCAATGCTTCTCATGATTCACCATATGTTTATTGTTATGTTTTCATATGTTGCATACTCACATCTTCAATAGCACCATTATGGCTTCCCACACAGTTGTTATTGCTTTCTCAAAACAAAATGTTGCTTTCAATTCTAATCACATTGTAACAACACTACAAGATAATATCGTCCCTATGAGCTATGAAAATAAAGCCTTGTCCTTTCGTGTTTATATCCTTGTACCTTCAAATTCATGGGTATATCTACTACAATTTTTCATCTTCTGTACCTAATTAACCAAAATTGTCTTTGTATTTATGATAAATGTTGTTATGTTTCTTTTCTAACAATTATGGGATAGATAGTGCTTCATTTATTGATTTCATTGTTCTTCTGATGTAACCCTGGAAACTGCTCCTCCTGTCGCAAACTTGATAGGAACTCTAAATTACATGAAATTTCCTTAGTGAAAATGAGTTTTTTAGTTTCGTATTATAATAACATGTCTCTGTTTAATAACTCTCAGCTTAACATCTTTGTTCTTGTATCTCATTATTACATTTGAATGAGGGTAAATATGCTTGATCATCTGATATCTTTTATCTCCATGTCTATCACCAGCATGCTGGGCTCAACCCTTGTGGGAACCACATTTACCCCACTTGCTACAAAATACACTTGGTGGTGTAGAGACTTGAAGACTTCCAATCTGTTGGACAACAAGTCTCTACACCTTTGTTTGACAACCCCCAAGGTTTCACAATGTACCCAACAAATTCCACTTACTCACATGGGCTTAATTGACTTCAAAGGATTCAAGACACAAACTAAGTCTATTGAAGGCCTTAACACCACTAGATCAACCTTTTTGGATAGGTTCTAAGTTTCCTTTACACCCTTTGATCAGATTTCTCCAAACAAGCCAAACACCCAAGCAACCCTCCCTAGTAGCCCTATTTTTCTTGATTTTTGACCTTTTGGACAAGAATTTCCAAAACACTTGAAAATTAAATTGTATATTCAGATACCCATTTGAAAGTTACACAACATATATGAAAATTAGATATGACTCTTTTGGACCAACTATGCTTAAAATGGCCGACTCCAGTATCTCCACTAGGCCTAATTGGGCCACTTTACAAAGCAACTACCAACATTACTTATCCCAGACACTATAACTTTCAGAAGTCCCTATATATGTCTCAAATAAAAGGATTATGGTATTGGTTTGCACCCAAAACCTTCCCAAATGGTCAAACTCCAAATCCCTCACCAAATGGCTCCAAAAACTAGGGCCTTCTAGAAAAGGATCCAAAACTCACTTCCAAAACTTCTCCATCTGGATTAACCATAAGTTTTACATGTAATTCTTTTGTCTCAAACAAAAACATGCCCTCCTTAAGCCAGATCTTCTACTGCTACACTTATGGCATCAAATTCCATACATTTTCATGCACCCAAGCACTCCAACTTGCCCAACTCGATGATCATATGCATTATATATGTTATTACTACATTATTATGGATAATTACATATGATACATGTCAGAAAACCATCCCCAAGTCATAGTTATAACATAAAGGGGATGGTTACATCATTTTTCTTAAGAAAACAATGTGAAAATGGCTATCTACAACACTTTGAATATATGAAAGAAAATTTCAGAATGAAATTCTTCTAAGATGGATCAAAATAACTTAAAATACATCCTATAATGCATAGCAATGATCAAAACATGAAAGAAGTATAATAATAGACCAAAATATGCAAGAAACTATGAATTTTATTGCATTTTCAGCTTACAGGCTGTACAATCCCTTCTCCAATTTGTTTATTGTCTTTCCCAATCATTCATGGGAATTTATAGACAAGTTTTCAACTTCCAAAACCAATACCAAGTGGTTGGAAGTGATTACAAATTGTTTAAGGCTCTTAAATGCAATTTCCCACCAAAACACAACTAGCCGTTAATATTCAAAAAATTGAATTATTAACTTGTGTTTTGGTATTTTATTGCTTTAAAACTTATTAAATACTTTATAGATTCAATTCCTAATTGATTCTAGGGCCTAATTAACCCCATCTAATCAAATTAGATCCCATTTGGCACTATTGGCCACCCTTACATCATTTTTGGTCCTAAGTCCTTTACCAGGACTTCTAGGACTTATTAATAATTTATTACATTCTTTATTACAAATTGCCATTAAAGGCCTCAATACATCCCAATTCACATTTAGGGATGATTTCATTCCTTTTCCTTTGATTGGATCCATGGTGACCTTAGGTGACTTCTTAGGTTCTCCTGCACCATACACCCCACCTTGGAAAAAGTTCTTGTCCCAAGAACTAAGGGACTTGGTCTTTCTTCCACCCATCCTCCTTGAAGGTGGTCTTCCTCTCTACCCTTGATCAGGCCTCTGATCTAATAGCAAATCTCTTAATCTATCCTTAAAACCTGCACTCAAAGGGTTAGAAACAAGGAAAGAAGATTGTTCATTTTGAAATCTGTCATCATGCTTGCCAATTTGCTGTTGTGGACAGTGAACTTGTGGCTTCACAAACTGTCCTTGAAACTCCTTTTTATGATTAGATAGACCCCTCCTTGTGTCCTTCAATGGAACCCCTGCAATATTTTTCATTTCTTGCTCCAAAGGACACCACATTGTGCTAATAAGGACACCATCTTCATGCCATATTTTCTGCTTCACATTCAATGCCTCATGACTGTCCAAAAACTCATCCTTCAAGACCAATAAAGTGGTCTTAGGCTTCTTCTCTATAGTCACCATCTTCTCATACTTTGGAATCTGCAAATCAACATATGTTTTTGCACCAAAGACAATGATGCTACCAACTTCTTCTACTTGACTTGGAAGAGGTTTAAGAGTGAATTTTATTCCCTCCTTGTGCACTACATACTCATTCTTCAAACCATAATGAATGTTCTCCCTTAAAGCCTACCATGGTCTCCCTAAGATGATGTGGCAACATGTCATGGGAACTATATCACATAGAACCCTATCAACATAACCCCCAATTGAAAAATCTATGTATGCTTTCTCCTTAATCACAATATTCTGATCATTA
>MU224433.1:98209-123875 GCA_018584345.1 Thuja plicata | reverse complement strand
GTCATCATTCTAGGCCATGATGTGATCTTTGGTAGACTTTTCTTCCACCTTTCTGCTTGTAGGCAATCCCACCATAGCAATGCATGACCCTTAAGTCTTGCTTTTGCAATCTTCACTTTATGCTTGTATTCAATGTCCTCATAGTAAAAGTGGTTCTCTATAGCATTGAACCAATCAAGGATCACTTCCTCATCCATATTCCCATCATACATTGGGATCTCTGCTCTGACTTTGGATTCTCCTCCTTTAACTGCCTTCAGGATCTTCACTAGTCTAGCATCCTTTGGATCCAACCTTTCTTCATCAGGTTCCTATTTTGCTTCACCTTCATCATCACAAGGGTCTAAATCCCTATTCTCAACCAGATTGGTCAATATTTCAATGACTTCTTCCAATCTCTTGTTCTTTTCTACTTGCTCTATCACCATCCTGGCAAGCTCAATGTTTGTCATCTTTGGAGGCATGTTTTGAGCCTCTTCTTCAAAGTCTTTAGACTCTACTCCAGAAATAAACACCTAAACTTCCTCCAAAATCTATTACTTTCTCTGATACCACTTGGTGTAGAGGCTTGAAGACTTCCAATTTTTGGACAACAAGACTCTACACCTTTGTTTGACAACCCCCAAGGTTTCACAATGTACCCAAGGGATTCCACTTACTCACATGGGCTTAATTGACTTCAAAGGATTCAAGACTCAAAATAAGTCTATTGAAGGCCTTAAAACCACTATATAAACCTTTCTAGATATTTTATAAGTTCCCTTTACACCCTTTGATCAGATTTCTCCAAACAAGCCAAACACCCAAGCAACCCTGCCTAGTAGCCCTATTTTTCCTAATTTATAGACTTTTGGACCAGACTTTCCAAAACACATGAAAATTAAATTTCTGATTAAGATACCCATTTGGAAGTTACACAACATATGTGAAAATCAGATATGACTCTTTTGGACCAACTACACTTAAAATGGTTGACTCCAGTATCTCCACTAGGCCTAATTGGGTCACTTTACAAAGCAACTACCAACATTACTTATCCCTAGACACTATAACTTTCAAAATTCCCTATATATGTCTCAAATAAAAGGATTATGGTATTTTTTTTCACCCACAACCTTCCCAAATGGTCAAACTCCAAATCTCTCACCAAATGGCTCCAAAAACTATGGCCTTCTAGAAAAGGATCCAAAACTCACCTCCAAAACTTCTCCTTCTAGCTTCACCATAATTTTTACATTTAATTCTATTGCCTCAAACAAAAACATGCCCTCCTTAAGCCAGATCTTCTGTTGCTACACTTATGGCATCAAATTCCATGCATTTTCATCCACCCAAGCACTCCAACTTTCCCAACTCGATGATCATCTGCATTATCTATGTTGTTCCTACATTATAATGGATAATTACATATGATACATGTCATAGATCCATCCCCAAGTCACATTTAGAATAGAAAGGGGATGGTTACACCATTTTGCTTAAGAAAACAATGTGAAAATGGCTATCTATAGCACTTTGAATATATGAAAGAAAACATGAGAATGGAATGCTTCTAAGATGGATAAAAATAACTTCAAATACATCCTATAATGCACAGAAATGATCAAAACATGAAAGAAGTACAATAATAGACCAAAATATACAAGAAACTATGAATTTTATTGCATTTTCAGCCTACAAGCCGTACAATCCCTTCTCCAATTCATTTCTTTTCTTTCCCAATCATTCATGGGAGTTTATAGACAAGTTTTTAACTTCCAAAACTGATTCCAAGTGGTTGGAAGTGATTACAAATTGTTTAAGAGTCTTAAATGCAATTTCCCACCAAAACACAACTAGCCGTTAATATTCAAAAAATTGAATTATTAACTTGTGTTTCCATATTTTATTGCTTTAAAACTTATTAAATACTTTGTGGTTTCAATTCCTAATTCATTCTAGGACCTAATTAACCCCATATAATCAAATTAGATCCCATTTGGCACTATTGGCCACCCTTACATCATTTTTGGTCCTAAGTCCTTTACCAGGACTTCTAGGACTTATTAATAATTTATTACATTCTTTATTACAAATGACCATTAAAGGCCTCAATACATCCCAATTCACATTTAGGGATGATTTAATTCCTTTTCCTTTGATTGGATCCATGGTGACCTTAGGTGACTTCATAGGTGCTCCTGCACCACTTGGCACTACACATGAAACAAACTGATTTTCTTATGAAGTGTATGTGGTGAAACATGATTACTTTTTCTTCTTTTATGAAGATTGAGATCAGATAGTATTTTCATAAGTATATGAACATGTTGTGAGTGTATCTAGTCATTTCTTAGATCTTTTGGATATAATTCATTGTTTTTATAAAAATGCAGGACACTTGGGAGGACTTCCAAGGACACAAAGATAATCAGCTCAAACAGGGCACTTGACCAGTCATACAAGAAATGACTAATTACTCTCTCTTCATGTTTTTCCTTACATTTTATTTATCATGTATTGGTTGTTTTCTTTTTGAATTAAATAAGTAAAGGCTAGTCTCACGGCTTGTGTGAGACAACATGTAATTTTTTACATTCAATAGGTTACTTTTGTACATACTGATTTGAAAATCTTTTATGTTCCATACATATATCATAATGATTCCTTTTGAGAAATTGTAATCTCTTTTAGATAGATAATTGAATGCAATGAATGAGAGTTGAAAAGATGCACCTTTTCCTTTGTAAAACACATAGCTTTAACTAAATTAAGCCATAGGTAAAAATTTAGTAATAGTTGCATTCATTTTTGGTGCATTCCCTGAGGGGGAGTTGATAGAGTGAGGGGAAGCATGTGTAAATGCCAAATACATATATTTCTATGAAGGATATGTATAGGAGTCTTGTTATAGATATGAATTTTAGTCTCAAGGGGAGCAATGTATGGTAACATAGAATCTATAAAGTCTTTTTGATGAAACCCTTTGTCCTTGATGTCAAAAGGGGAAAAATATATGATTTTGTAGAGAGTCCATAGGGGTTACCATCAATGAAAAAGAGGTATATTGTTGCAAATATGTATATTGGGTTCTCATTTATGTCAACTATGGTCCGGAAGGAGTGTTTTGCAGTGTTCTTGTATGTTCCAGAGTGGTGCAGTAACAGTAGTGTACATATGTGTTGGCATGGATAAATAAAGATCAACATGTATGATTGTAGAAGTTATATATGGGTGTCTCAAGTTTTATCTTGAGTTTTCAAGAAGGTTCCAAGTGTCTACTCATTAAGTGGATAGGTGTGACTGATTTGGTAAATAGTTTGATGGACTATGTTTGGATTTTTGGTTTGCATCTTGGCGCATTGATTTATTTTATACTGCGGTTGGATTATATTGTTGATAGAGAACTAGAGTTAATGCATCTCATGTTTCATGGTCTTATTCGGCCCATAATACAAGATATGGTGTTTTGAGTTTTGGCATGACAATGACAAAGAAATAGATTGCACGAATGCTTTGCATTCCTCTGCCTTCACATGATTTGGTGTTGTGGCTCTTGGATATCATTTTTTCAGTGTTATATGATTATGTTTTTTACATCCGCAGTTGATGAGGAGGTCCACGTTACATTCTATGTTTGTTTAGCCAACGTGCTTTGATAATTTTATTCTTTGCGGCTGACTCAATATGTTTTTGTTCATGAGGTGGCGTGTGATGATGATGGAAATGATTTTGGATCAAGTGGAAGGTGTATTGACATGGTGTAAATCCTCACATGTCTTATTTCTCTTCTTCATGCTTTGAAGATTCAGTTTTGGGTTGACAGTTTATGTTTTACAAGCTACATCTTATTAAGATAAGTAATACATGGTATTTTATGGTGTGGTTAATATATAAAGGTTGATATCCTTCGGGGATGAGAAAATGTGTGGTGTTTAACTATATATGAAATATTTTAAAGTGAGAAGTTTTGAATGGGAAAAAGAGAAGAGATGAAATTATGTTGCAGAAGTGCCTAATAGACCCAAAAAAACACCCACAAGTTTGACTTGAGATTAAACAATCTAGACCCTCTAGGGAACTCTTCACTATGGACCCAACTTCTTTTGGACCTTTCACTAGGCTTCTTGCACATGAGTAAAACCAATATCTATACATGAACCAAACATAGGTATATGAGGTGTTTACAACCTTATAAGACTCAATGATATTCAACCAAACTCTTCCCAAATCCAACTTGCACTTGTGGCAACTTTTTGTCCTTAAGACCCTTGTCAAACTAAATCCTCAACATATGGGTTATACTACAATTCTTCACCACTAGTTATGGAGACTACCAAAATGGTGTGAGACCACTTCAATTACTTGAATACAACATGGATTGACCACTCAAACAAACCCAAAACACTATTTTGGTCAGATCACCCTACTAGCCCTATTAGGTCTCTTAGGCCTAATCAATGAGTTTTTGGAGCATAACTTTCCACTCCTTGACTACAGATATAAAATAAGGACCTTTCTAGACATTATTTTGGGGAATTTAAATTATACTTTAAATTTAGGTTTGGGCCTCATTGCATGATTGATCAACTAGGTTTGATCACCAAGGGCTAATGGGCCTAATTTGTAAATCAAGTGTTTTTTACCTTCTTCACCTAGCCCAACTTCCACCTTGAACAGTTCAATTATGTCTCCAAACCACCAATCAAATCAATGTCTAGTGTCTAAACCTCTAAAATTTAGGCCTGCAACTCAATAAGTCTTCAAACCCTTATTGTTTGGTCTGCCACATAGAGATGTCAGACCCTAATTTGTACATTTGGCCACAAAATCCCTATGAGTTTTCTCTGAGACCACCAGAATCCTATTCCTAACCCTAAAATCTCTCATTTTACCAAGACCTAGATTTTTCTACTAGTGAAATGATGAGATAGGGACATTTTAGTGACAAAACCCTAGGTAGTTAGGGTTTCAAGCATGTTTTCACCAATCTTCTTATATCTCCCGTAAATCTTTACAAATTTTGATCAAGCCAACGCCAAACAAAAGATAAGTCTCCACTATAAAAAACCATGAAGGTTTTGATCATTTGCCAAACCATACAGGGTCGTACAAAAGAACTGATTGCACAAAAATTGTGTAGAAATAATGTAAATCAGATAAAATACTTATTAATTTAAGAGAAGTTATTCAACAACCTCCATGAATCGAACACATGAGGCATAAATAGCCTTCTTACATCCATCCCAACCGGATTCAACTGATGGAGCACCTTTGACAACTTTTTGCAACTTCTGGCATTTGCCTATGAATTTGCCTCCTATGACCCTATAACCTTGTGAACTTTCCAAATGAGACTTACAAACTGATGAACTACAATTGATTGTATGTTTGAAGTCATTTTGTTGATATTCAACCGAGTTACAAATATGATGATTGAGATTAATCATTTAATGTATTGTCATTAATGTCAACTTGTTTGAGTATCATTATGGTAACAAAAATCTATTAAGGATTCGAGATCTGGAACAAACAAATTTTATGTGGTTGGTAATTGAAGAGTTCTGTATACATCGAGAGAAAATGAACACCGAGTAAACATGGTGTATACCAAGCACAATGATAACCGAGCTAGGGGTCGCTGACACGTCACAGTATTGACCGAGCAGTTAAATAAAACTGAGGCCAACTAAAATGATGAGATGATAATTGATGATCCGAAGGTAAATGATAAGATTTGTTATGATTATCAAATAGTTATGAAAATTCAAGGAAGATCGGATGACGAAGATTGAAATGTGTTTTTGACACAACTGCCGAGGAAGGTTTAAGCAGAAAAACCAACGATGGAGACTAAGCAGAAAATCTAAATGATGGAAATTAAATGAGTTATGATGTCTATATAAGAGAGAAGAGATTCATTTTGAATCACACCTAATGTGCACACATGAAAATTTCATGCATGACTGAACAAACTAGTTAAAGATAGAATCCAGCATTTTCTGCAGACAACACTAAGTGACAGAGGAAAGAGCATTAACTAAGCAGAACAGAGTATGAAGAATCAGATGAATTGAAGAGAAAAAATTAATTAGAGGTATTATGTACTTAGCATAGATCTGAAAATCTACAAATATAGTTGTATTTGAATTAGATCATTACTGTATCAGTTTAACTATTGTTACCGATAAATATCTTAACCGAGTAGGACATGAAAGTCTTTATTATGACATTCTAATGAATGTTGAGTGTTTTCTTGTTGACCCCATAGTGAATTATTGGTCAAGAGAGAATTCTTAGTTTTAAATCCTCAAACCAGGTCACATTTAATAGTGCGCATTGTAACCTTTAACAGGGTTGGTTCTTAACTGAGCTCACTTTAGAAGAGTGAAATATTTTGGGTTACTAGTCCCAAGTGGTTTTTCCCTTAGCAGGGTTTCCACATTAAAAATCTATGTGTCAATGTGTATGACTATTGTGGATTTTTATTTTTCTTTACACATTAATTCATCTACGTTGATCAGTAATCACAGTATTAATTTACTCCTACTCGGTATAGGACTAAAATTTGAGAATATAGTTTACATTTCACTGAGTTGATTTATATGTTTGAAATTGTTGTTATATACATATGGAAGAATTTGGGACTATAGGATAATTGAGAACCAATTGATTCACCCCCCCCCCCTCTTAGTTATTCTAACAATTGGTACAGAGCGTATAGTGCTTAGAAGGAAAGTTTTGAAGGACTTAAGCTAAAGATCAAGATGTATAAGAGAGATGCACTAAAGTTGAACAAGGAGAACTTCTCAACATGGAAAAGAAGAATGAGACTATACCTTTCAGGGATTGGAGATGACATTGCAATATAACTGGATATTGAATTCTATTGGATGATATCAAATTTGGGTACTATTTATGTTGTTGATATTCATGTTTTGTCACTGATGTCAACATACATTTTTGTGGAGAGAACAAACTGGTTATGATAACTGACAGAAGTGTACAGACACTATACGGATGATTCAGAATGATTGAAGACAATTATATGAAGAAGGATGTGTGATCACCTTATTCCTAAGTTCTCTTGGCTTAATATTGCATATTGGTGATGTTACAGATGTTTTAGTGAAGACTAGTTTCTATACTGTGACAATAATGCTTGATAGAGAAGGCCTCTGTGTTTTGGGTATATCTAACAAGAAAAGATGTTTCAGGGGATGCAATCTTATGAGATGACAGAGGAAACATTGAGAAATTATTTGTGTTGATCGATAGTTGTGAGGGTATTGGTGACATCAGTTGTGGCATGTATTCTGGAGGAGACCTATTTGGTGGCCGACTTCAGATATGTAGCGTGTATTATGGATTGTGAGCATGGATTGCAGATCTTGGAGTATATCTAATGTATTTTAATTGATGTTTACTTGTTTTAGATACTGTGTGTATCTTAGAAAGGGGTTAAATAATTATTTACATATTGGAAAGCCTTAAGTGGTTGACCTAGTCAATTATTTGTATATTGGGAAAGCTTAATTGGCCAACCTAATCAATTATTGTAATAGGGTATCTATGAGAGATATTTTCTTTTGAAAAAGTGTGGTAGAGATTAAAAAGGAAGAGAAGTGTGAAAGTTGTGAGGCTTTTTTGGCTGCTGGATGTAGAGAAGGGTTTTTGATAAGAATACTTCATTGGAACTAACCAAGAAAAGATAGTTTCTATCAGACTGTTCACTGGATTGTATATTCTATATACACTTGTTCAGATTGTAAATCCTTGAGGGTGGACTTAACCTTCTTTGGGAAGTATGCCTGGTCATTAAGCCCACTGTTACTCTTGACTTGTAATAGGGTCTATCCTTTAACAGGTACTATGTACTATAATGTTGTAATAAGCTCCTAAAAGGGCTAAATCTTTTAATAGGGATACTATACTCTCAGTACATCAGTTGTGGTTGTTAATTCCCACCAGGATTTTACCTTTAATAGGGTTTCCTCAAAAACAAGTATTGTGTAATTGTGTTGGCATTTACTTTGTTATCATTTGCATTAAAGTTTTGGTTTATAAAGTTTAAAATTTAATATTTTGTATCACATTTGATTCACCCCCCCCTCCCCTCTCAGTTGTTCTTGTGGACTTTTATTCCTAAAAATTGATATCAGAGCTATTGGTCCTTAGAGAGAAATCTTAACAACTTGAGGTGATCCTAAAGATGACTTACTACAGGAAGGATAGTCTAGAATTTGATCCTGAAAACTTTGATAGTTGGAAGAACAAGATGAGAACACATTTTCTATGTTTGGGAATTGACTACTGGATGATCACAAAAAAGAAGGAAAAGATAGCGATTGAGGATGAATTGGAGAAGGCTACTAAAGATGATAAGAAGATATTTTCATTTAATATGGTCGCAAGGGAATCATTGATCAGCGCACTTTCTGAAGGTGAATTCATAGAGGTAAAAGACTTGGATTCTACACATGAAATTTGGACAAGATTGGAAGCACTGTATATAGGAGATAAATTTACTAAACAGGCAAAGCTAAAAAACTAGAAGACAAATATGGAATCAATGAAGATGAGAGATGATGAGAACATTAGGGAATATGCACAAAGAATTACTGAAGTGGTTATGGGCATCAGAAACTCTAGAAGTACTTACAGTGAGGAAGAAGTGATTGTAAAGATACTCAGATCTTTGACACCTATATACAAAACTAAAGTACAAGCTATAGAGGATATTATACCTTTTACACTAAACTTCCCTAGAGAGATGTTGATTGGGAAGCTAACTAATTTTGAGGCCGTAGAACTGGGAGATTCTTTACCTAAACTAGAGTCAGCATTCAAGGGGACTGTCCATAGAAACAAAAAGACCTTATCTAGAATTGCGAACACCAGCAATGGTGACTTGAGAGAAGAGCTTGGAGACTATTCTCTTGAATGGGAATAGATATAGGAGGAAGAAAGAAAGCTAGATGAACTGGTAGCCCTGATTGCTAGAAGAGAAACAAGAGGTAAGGGTAAATTTAAAGGAAAATTACCTTTGAAATGTTTTTCATATAAAAAGATTAGTCATTTTGCATCTCATTGTTCTACAAGGGTTCCAAAGCATAAACCTAAGTTTTACAAATCTAAGTATTCAAAAGACAAAGAATGTTATTATGCTAGTGAAGGCGTATCTGACGATGATGTAGACTATGATGAAATTGGATTTATTGCTATTAAGGATGATGAACCTATACCTGAGGAAAAAGCCTTAGCATCCCGTGTTGAAAAGAAATCTGAATGGGTTATAGATAGTGGTTGTTCACATCATATGACTGGAGAAAAAAATAATTTTGTGAGTCTGAAAAGATATGATGATGGTGTTGTTAGATTTGGTGACAATACTCCTAAGCTTATCATTGGAGTTGGATCTATTTCTCTAGATGGAAATACTAATACTGATAATGGTATGTGGTAAAATTGGCCTTGTTATTCAACCATACACTTCAACATAGTCCTTATTCATCAGATAGACACAAGAATGAATATGAGATTATTCATCTTTCCTGTCTGTATGATTCAACCTATTGCCTTCTATCTAGATGGGGTTTCAAAATAGCTCTCAGAATGAGAGTCTCACAACCATAGACCAATCTAGAATGAAGGATTTATGCTTCCATGAATGCAATGCAATGATTAGTCTAAATGATCCATTTAAACTAGAAATGAGATTAAAACTATGCCATGATTTCAATGAGATTATTCTAGAAATTGAAATTAATCTATTACAAAATGAGATTATTCTATATGAGATTATGAACTAAGAATGTAGCAACAGTTCAGTATTATAACAATGCATATGACTAGAAATTCTGGAAGGGTTTTGAATGAGGAATGGGAGTTCTTTTATAGACTTGGAGGTTGTTCAGAATAGAAACTTTCCTCTTTTGAAATAAAATAGATAGAAAAGTCAGTTCAGATTAGAAAGCTTTCTTTAAAAGAATACAATAAATTGTTTTCTTTATTTGATTTTAACTATTTTATTTGTTTTATCTATTTTCTTTCTCTTTAAAGCATAATTAAAGAGAAGTTTCCAATTCTAAACTGAAGAGAAGACTTTGTTGACAATATTTAATTAATTAAATAAATATGACCTCATAATTGCTTTTTCTCAATTATTTGAATAATTAAATTCAATTATTGAAATGAGGATATTTATTTAATAATTAAATATTATTTAATTCCTATTTATATATTTTAGCTAAAAGGGGTGAATTTAATTTAATTAAAGTGCTAGGAATTTATAATTAAATTAATTCGATCATAGGGTTTGTTTAGCTAATTGATGTTTAGGAATTAAATATAATGTATGATTAATGTAGATTTAGGATTTTCTGCATTTGACACTTAGGTCGAGTAGAGTCAGTTAAAACTCATAATTGCTTAGTACAATAGCACTTTGATGATTCAAAAGAATGACAAATGCAACAAAATTGGTTAGGTTTGCAAGATGCCAATTTTGGGGTGTTACAGTAATGTACTACTTGTTGATGGATTCAAGCATAATCTGTTGAATGTTGGGCAGTTAGTGGACAGAGGTTATCAATTGAAATTCATTAATGAGAAATGTTCTATCAGAAGTAAATCAGGAGACTTGATCACATCTGGTACTAAATCTAGAGGTAATGTATTTGAATTGAATAGATCTGAAGCTTCTTGTTTTATTTTCAAGGTTGATGAAAGTTGGTTATAGCATAAATGATTTTGTCATGTTGACTTTGATAACATTGTGAAGGCATGTATAAAAATGTTGTAAGAGATCTACCTAAGATTGTGAAACCATCTAACACTATGTGTTATGGGGAAGTAGACTAGAAGCAGTTTTAAAAGAAAATCTTATTCAGTAAAAGGGAAGTTCGATCTAGTACATACAAATCTATGTGGTCCTACAAGAGAAAGATCTTATTATGTTGAAAGGTTTACAGTAATTTATGTTATTATATGAATTGAATTCTTGTGCTTTCTATTATGATGAGGGTTGTATTTCCCAGAGTGAAGTTTGAAGCATTTAATGAATTGTTGGATGATATCATTTTTGGAGGCAATGATAAGATGAGTAAGAATTTCTCTAAAGAAATGGAAAATGAATTTGAAATGTCAATGATTGGTTAGATGAAATTTTTTCTTGGTTTGCAAATTAATCAGAGTAAAAATGGTATTTTCATATCTCAGACCAAGTATCTTAAGGAAATGTTGAAGAATTTTGGAATGGAAGATTGTAAACTTGTTGGGACACCCATGGTGACTGGATACAAAATGACTAGTAATGATGAGACTCAAAGTGTTTTTCAGACAAAGTACAGATCAATGATTGGTGGTCTACAATATCTAGCTCACACCAGACCAGATATTTCCAATGTAGTTGGAATTGTGGCAAGATATCAAGCAGATCCTAAAGAGACACACCTTGCTACTGTGAAAAGAATTTTAAAAGTTTGCGCGACCCGAAAAAACTTCTTTGCGCAAAAGAGTACTTTTTTTGCAAAAATTTGCTTCTTCACATGGAGAAAAGTGAGCAGTTAGAGTACAAAATAAGTCCGTGTTGCATCCAATAGCATCTGCGTCAATGTTGTTCATGTATGTAGGATTTATTTAATGCTTAATTATCTCATTATGCTTCGATTATCTCAGATTACTGATCATGCACTGTTGTTTGCATGTCTTGCAGGTTGACTTCCCGGATATTACATTCAGATCACACCACCCAGCCATTAGCAGACTAGTGGCATACTTAGATGATGTAGAGACAGTGCATCTGGATAGTTTGGGCCTGACCTCTCTCTGTGATGTACCCGAGATTCAGGTAAATCATGGTTTATTGGGAGCACTTGTTGAGCGTTTTCATTTGGAAACGAACACTTTCTACCTGCCACTGGGTGAGATGACAATGACCCCTGAGGACATTTATAGGATATTGAGGATTCCCTTCCATGGAGCCAGAGTGCAGTATGAGGTGAAGCCTAGACTCGGGACACTGGCACTGAGAGAGATATTATAGGATGACTTGGTCATGGAGAGAGCTATCCCGTGGGAGGATCTCATTAGTGTGTATGGACCCACACATAGATTGCCAGTCGTATTAGCATGCTTCCTTGGTTTCTATCTGATGCCTGATCATGGACAACATGGTTTAGAGTGTGGCTGGGGTGGGATGTTACAGCAGATGTTAGCCTAGCCAATGAGATATGGATGGGGACAGTGCATGTTAGCCCAAATGTATCATGAGATTGTCTATCAAGAGGCGAAGAGTATGGCGGCCAGGGTATTTTTTTTTCACGTATGGACATGGGAGCACCTTCCCATGACTCAGCCGATATGTGATGATTTGAGGCAACCTTTAGAGCCTTATATCTGTAGGTACAGGGGCATGATTACTTAGCCAGTGCTAGGTAAGATAGATAAGTGGCGAGCCCAGCTTGATGACCTAGCAGCAATAGTATGGAGACCATGGAGATTGACCGAGCCATGGGATGATGCCCCAGATTTTCTGAGTTACATGTTTTTCTCACAGGTGATGATTGGTCGCGCTATCACTATGATCGAGATATTCTCACAAAAGCAGTTATGGCTCACAGGAGTATACCGCATATGCTTGATTTATAGATGAGCTAAGGAGAGGCTGGTTGATGAAGCTAGATCGGGGATGGACGATGATCGACATACGAGAATTGGTCTCAATATAGTGGGATTACGTGAGGGATGTGGCAGATGGCGGCATGACCGTAGAGTATCAGGAGCACTTTGTGACCCATCCATTCCCTAAATTCATAGATCTAGTCGGGATGGCAGGCTAAGGATAGGTAGTACCCCCATAGGTGGTTCAGTAGAAAGTTTCATTGGCTCCACCACTGTAGAGACCACAGTCGGTGCCTCAACCTCATACTGTGCAAGTGGACATTCCTGCATGCGAGATGAGGATAGATCTCGGTGCCAGTGGTAGCGGGAAACAGATTCAGAGGAGGATGGCCGCACAGTTGGAGGATGTATAGGAGTAGGCTGAGCAACAGAAGGTCCCAGTGGAGGACCCTATGTAGGGGGATCAGCCTATATAGGAGCCAGGATAGGGTGATGCACCACTACAGGCACAAGAGGCCCTACGCAGAGTTAGAGAGAGGGTCAGGAAGCTGACCAGACAGGTTGGAGATTTGACGGTACAGGTAGTTGTACGAGATGCATGACTTTTAGATAGAGATTGAGAGATACAAGATCTCAGAGGGTAGTTGAGGACATCACAGGAGGAGACGCGTCATTAGACCACTCGAGCGGCCTACTACTATGCATCCTATATAGGGGTGGTTCCTGATGAGGCATCACAAGTTGCCAGATTTTTGACACATGCCAGAGGATTGGAGGGTGCACAAGTACCACCTCCACTAGATATGCCTCCACCTCTACCTCCTCTAGGTGACGAGGGAGAAGGCCAGAGTTAGTTTTGATAGATTGAGAGATGAGATCATAGGATGTATCTGATGCGTTGGCATTCATGTATTTGTAGCATCATTTTGAGATAGACCATGCTCGAGTAGCACCATTTTGTATTTGTATCGACACATTGGATATACATACATACATATATATATATATATATATATATATATATGAGCTCATCTTTTGGTATCATCACATGTGTCATGTTTGTCTTTTATGAGATGTTTCATATATGCTTAGATGTTTTAGATGAGTTAGAATGTATGCAAATGTATGAACATGCTTTTGAATATATGTAAATGTATGAAATGCATATGTATGTAGAGGTAAATATGATGGATGTGAATGCAGTTATGAATGAGAATATGTAAATGAAATGTGTAGATGATAATGATTTGTGAATGTGTAATGTATATGGTACTAACATCTCATGCAGGATGATGAATGCTAACCAAAAGAACATGTGAAGAATCGAGAGTGAGGTTCGAACACTTGTGCAGTTGTGATGAAACTAGGACAGTGAAGAAGAACTCCCCAATGTATGAACCCAAGAGAATGCAATGAAGAGAACACCGAATCATTGCCACAATGCAAGTCTAGAATGAAAATGCAATCCTATGCTAGATGCAATATGAAAATGCAATTCTAGGACATGGTTGTGAGACCCATCATAAAATCATCATCATTGAGCATTTTTTTTTTTGGAACATCGAAGTCGATACAACCCTCACTCGTGCCACAATGCAACCATAAGGATATGAATATGACTTGCATCAGATAAAATTTAGGAAATGAACGTAAGCACCAGGGCACAAAAGCCAAGATGGTCTTAACATTGTTTCCAGTTAATGTTGCAAGATTACACCAGTATCGAGGCATTCAAAGCCAAGATAACCATGAGTGCGATCATGTGTAAACAAATAGAGCAATAACAGTCAAGGAGATAGTACCAACCTCACCATGGTGTGCAAATAAAAAAGATCGAGGGATGTGAGGCTATTCCACCTTAGTGCGGGAGCTCTTATCACATACACCCTATTTATTTGACGTTACCGGATCATCGGGACTACACCAACAAGCAGTAGATAAAGAAAATATCAATGAAAACCATGAGAATAGACAACATACAAAGAAAGATTCAATCATAGCTCAGCTAGTTTCAAAGTTTTAGAATATGTATGTATATAGGGGTGTTGAAAAACACTGTTGTGCTTGTGAGTGCATTGTGTTTGATTGTTATCGATAGATGTTTACGTTTGAGGTATCCAATGTATGTTGAAAAATATAGATGTGTCCAAAGATAGTGTTGAAAAACACTTTTTTAATTGGGGTGTTGAGAAACACCAGTTTGTGTCAGTAGCGAGTTGTCCTTGAGAAGTGACAAGATTACTGACTCAGGTGTAAACCAAAGATGTTTTCAAATGGGGGACCCATAACCCCAAGTAACGATGACTGACTTCATGTATGTTGCGAGGAAAAACTAGATTTGGTTTCCCCTAGGCGTATGGCGCTGAAGCAGTGTCAAGTCAGGAGGGTTTGCAAAGGAACCAGAGTGTCACAAAAGTGACTAAAAGTTATGTACAAACTAAAGCAAAGAATTGTCAAGATGAAGTATCAAGAGATATAGCGTTTGAGTATAACTCCAACTGTAACAGATGTGAGAAATCTCAAAAGTACAATGACAGTAGGCAGACATAGTGATAACCACTGGTGACTGATACGAGAGAGATTCTCGAGTGAAGAGATTGTAGGACTAGCTAGATATCAGTAGGAAGACGCAGTGAGAACCACTGGTGACTGATGTGAGGGAGATTCTCAAGCAAAGAGAACTCAATATAAGCTAAGCGACAGTAGGAAGACATAGTAAGAACCACTGGTGACTGTCGCAAAGTAGATCCCAAAAGGTAATAAGACAATGCCCCTAACACTAGGAGGGTTGCCCTGAGAGTATGACCAGTTTCAATCCATGTGAGTTGGTGTCTTGATAGGAAATGGAAAGTAAATGTAAGTAGGAAAGAAGGAAAGCAGAAATGCAAGAAAGAAAATATGTAAAGCCAAGTGGTTTTGTGATAGATATAGCATTGTGGAACAAGAGGTGCCTATTTACCAAGTTTTCACCTTCTTGGCAGCAATTCTTTTTTTGCTACCATGATGCCTGTTTGCCAGGTTTTCATCAATGGCACCGTTTTTCTTTTTCTCTTTTTTTTGTATTTTTGTATTTTTAATTTTTTTGTATTTTTGGAATATATAATTTTTTTGGAGATACATCAAAGCACCTATCACTAGGTTTTCACTAAGATGATCATTTTTTCAGGACTTTTTCAGATTTTTAGAATTTTTTTAGGACTTTATTATATACAGGAGCATACTGGAGATGTCTAAGCTGTAGAACCATTTCAGATGAAGAGCGTTGATGGGCTCTTTGAGTTTCTCTCCTTAAGTAGTAGAAATTTGATAGGTGCAAGACCCAAACACTACAGTGAAAACATACGGACCAAGCCAATTTGGTTCAAATTTTCCTTTATGGATCCAGTGTTGTTGATTCTTAGGGTTCTCCCTCAGAGTGAGGTCACCCATTTGGAAATTCCTTGGTCTAAACTTCTTGTTATAGCTCTTGGACATCCTTTTCTGATATGCTCTAAGGTGATCGAACACCACTTGTTGACTTTCATCAAGTAGTTCTAGCTCTTGTAGCCGAGATATTATGTTATCATCATCAGTAATGAGGCCTTTCAGAGGGACTCGTAGAGAAGGAATCTCAACCTCAATTGGTAACATAGCATCTGATCCATAAACCAAAGAATAGGGAGTAGCCCCTGTTGGTGTTATTATGCTTATCCTGTATGCCTAAAGAGATGGATTGATCTAGAGATGCCAATCTCATCCAGATTTGTGCACTATGTGATGCAGGATTTTAAGGATTGTCTTGTTGGATGCTTTCGCCTATCCATTACCCTGAGGATAATAGATGGAAGAGCAATGCTGAGTAATTTTAAACTTAGAGCATAGTTCTATCAAATCATTATTTTTGAATTGCCCCCCATTATCAGTGATTATTGCTGAGGGTACACCATGCTTGCAGATGATGTAGTTGAGAATGAACATAGCTACTGATTTTCCATTGGCAACAGTGAGAGGAACTACCTCCACCCACTTGGTAAAATAGTCTATAGCTGTGATGATGAACTTATGTCCATTTGAGGATGAGGGATAAATCTGACCCACCAAGTCAAAGGCCCATTGTTGAAATGGACAGAAAGTAATGAAGGGGATGAGCTACTTGGCGGGAGCATGAATCAGATTACCATGTAGTTGACATTGCTTGCAAGACTTAGCAAACTGTGTAGCTTCTTTTTCCATATATGGCCAATAGTAACCAACTCTAATAAGTTTACGGGCCAATATCAGGTCATTAGAGTGAGACCCACATATGCCTTCATGCACCTATACTAATGCACGTTTGGACTCATTAGGTTCTAAACACCTAAGAAGGGTACCATCTAGACTGTGCCTATACAATTCATTACCTATGATGACAAACCGTGAAGCACTGTGGATTAAGTGATGTTTCTCATTCCGGGTGTATGTGTCCAGAACAATCTAGTCATAAAGGTTGGAAAAGATATGATGGTAGCGAGATGAGTCATGTCCAATAATAGAACAGATCATCCGAGAATCAAGGGAATCATAGGCTGGGTAGCATAACGTCTCCACTAGGAATTCATGTCAAAAATCATTTTCTGTTATCTGTAGCATGGAAGAAAGAGTAGCCATGGCATCTGCTGCTTTATTATCTACCCTTGGAACTTGTTGAAATGTGATGTGAACAAAATAATTTTTGAGGTCATCAACCAACCGTTTATAAGGCACCAGCTCATCGTCCTTTGTCTGATAGATATCATTTACTTGATTGATGACTAACTGTGAATTTCCAAGTACATTGAGTTTGTCTACTCGCTACTCAAGGGTGATCTTCATACCATTTATTAAGGCTTTGTACTCAGCAATGTTGTTTGTGCAAGGAAACAACATCTTATATGCTTTTGGTAAAGAGTACCTTTGAGCTGTAATGAACAGTATCCTAGCACCTGACCCCTGTTGGGTAAATGAACCATCAAAAAACATAGTCCAGGATCCATGTGTGAGAATTAATATGGACTCATCTAGGAATTCAATGTGCAATGGTTGATGATCTACTAGAGGTGCTTCTGCTAATTGATCTGCAATCGCTTTCCCTTTGATGGATTTCCTTTCTACATACTCAATATCAAATTCACTAAGAAGCATGACCCATTTAGCTAGTCTACTTGTGAGGGTAGCTTTACTGAGAAAATATTTTAGAGGATCAATTTTAGAAATTAGGCGTGTAGTATGAGCCAGCATGTAGTGTCGTAGTTTTTGTGAAGCAAATACCACTGCAAGCCAAGCCTTCTCTATAGCAGAATATTTTTTTTCATATGAGACTAGAGTTCTACTAATGTAGTAGATAGCCCTTTCTTTGTTGTGCAGGTCTTCTTGAGCCAATAGGATAACCAATGATGTATCTGTAGCAGAGATATAAAGTATAAGTGGCTTCCCATGAATGGGAGGCATCAAGATTGGTGGAGTCGTAAGATACTGTTTAATTTGTTGGAACCCCTCATCACATTATTTGTTCCATTGGTAAGTCATACCCTTGTGTAAATTCTTGGTGAATGGTTGTGACTTGTCTTCCAGTTGTGAGATAAAGCGTCGGATAGACTGTAGTCGGCATTGAAGTCCTCTCATTTGTCTGATATTCTTTGGTGGCGGCATTTCCATGATAGCTTGTACTTTCGTAGGATCAACTTCGATACCTTTGGCACAGATGATATAACCAAGCAATTTTCTAGATGTTACGCCAAATGCACATTTCTTAGGATTGAGCCTTAGACTGTACTGTTCCATGTGATCTAGTATAGGACCTAGATCCGCAAGATGTTTCTCTCGGTGCATGCTCTTAGCTAGAGTGTCATCCACATAATCTCCCATTATTTTATGCATCATGTCATGAAATATAGTAGTGACAGCTCTCTGATATGTAGCACCAGCATTTTTGAGTCCAAAGGGCATGACATTCCAATAGAAAGTGCTCCATGCACATGTGGAAGCAGTTTTCTCTTGGTCTTCTGGCGCGATCTTTATCTGGTTGTAGCCAGAGAAACTATCCATTAGTGAGTACATTTCATACCTTGGTGTCATATCTACAATCATATCAATATTGGGAAATGGAAAGTCATCCTTAGGACATGCCAGATTCAAGTCTCTGAAGTCTATGCAGACTCAGATAGATTTATCATTTTTTGATACTGGAACAATGTTAGAGATCCATTCTGCATTGTCAATTACTCTAATAAATATTGCCTTAAGAAGTTTCTCCAATTCAACTTTGATAAGTAGGGCCACATGTGGATGCATTTTTCGAAGCTTCTTCTTAACGGGATTGACACCTGGTGCAATGGAAAAATGGTGCATGATTAGATTAGGGTCTAATCCTGGCATGTCTGAATATTTCCATGAAAATTTTATCTTTTTGCTCTTGAAGAATGTAGTGAATTCCTCTCTTTCTGCCTCAGATAGTGATATTGCCAAGTGAATGATCTGAGGTTCAGCTTCTGTACCCAAGTTGATTGGTTGAGTTGGCTCAATAAGCACAGATGATCTTTCCTGGAAATGACTTGGAAGCGCATCAAGTATCTCATCCTTGGGCACCTCAAAGAGGTTTTCACCCTTGTATACATCCTTTATTTTGACTGTTTTAGGCTCTGATACTGCCACAATGTGGTTTTCACCATCAAAGCGCCTATTTTTTCTTCTTTTGATTTTGTGACCAAGATACTTCATGTCAATCTCAGTCATGTTGAAAAATTATTTGCTAGTGGAGGATGTTATAGGTTTGATAGCGTGGAGGTAACAGGAAAGAGCGTAATCATTCTGGAACATAAGGACTTCATTAGATGGGGAGGTAGAGTTCTAGTCTATAAGCTTGGGGTGGCAAAGTGAAAGAGAAGTGATGGGTTCAAGTGCGTTCACGGTATAATCATCAAAAGCATGGACAAGAAAGTCGAGACCTAAAGCGATCTCATCCAGAGGTATAGTCAAATTCCTTTGACTCCTAGCGACCGTAGTAGATGACAGGTTAACATCTATGGAGTCAGACTCATTTGACCTTACACTAGACCCTTCACCTACTTTAAGAAGGTTTTAATATGTGTGAACTATATCTATATCTCTGTCATAGGTGGCATATGACAAGCTGTCGAAATCATATTCATGAAAGTCTATTTCATCATTGGATGTCATATCAAGAACATGAGTGAAATCAACCCTTTGTCCCCAGTTGGGATGAGTTTTACCTAGAGCCTCTGCTATGGTTAGATGAGCACCTTTAGACCTAGGTACCTCATTAGTGTTTGTAGCATCAACTGCCTCTTGTGTAGTGAGAAGTGACTGGGATTCTTGTTCAAACTATTCTTGAAAGTGTGGTGGTATGTATAAATCACCCTGATGACCTAGATTTACAGTTTGTATTTCTTTCCACTCCTCATAGGTTAATGGAGCAAGTGAAGTGGTGTCATCAAAATCACTGTTAGTTTCTATTGTATTGACATGCAGTACAAAGTCATCTGGATCAGCAAAGAATTCTGCCAGGTCTGGAGGAATAGGACAAGGAAAACTATCCTCATCAGAACTGTCTTCAGATTCTTCAGTTTTAGATGTTTCTTCAGGTATTGGTTATTTATCTTCTCGAGGTACAAACTTGTTTATCCCCAGTTGAAATGTGATTTTCTTGAAGCCTATACCTGTAGAGTCACATGTTTTTTGACTAATAGCTTCAAGTGGTGCAATCAATCCCTTATGATTTGCACATATGAGAGCATTTCCTTTGTAGCCAAAATGTTGCATAATAGATAGACCTTTGCCATACTGCTAAGGTTTTATGTCATAAGGTGGAGTAGTTTATTCAGAAGTGTCTTCTCCTTTATAGATCCAAGCTTTGATAGCTTTGTTTTCAACTTCTTCTTCTAATGGTACCATGGCTTGTACAAAAGTACCACCATACTTTGTTGAGGATGAACTGTAGAAGGTTTAGTGCTCTCAGAAGGTCTCCCAAAAGAATGCGGAGACAAAGGTAAAGATGTAATAGATAGCACAGGTTCAATCTGATATCCTCCCATGTTAGTTTCTTTGAGTGTCAAGCTCTTTTCCATTTCTTTTAATTTAGTCTTGAGGAGCTCAATAGATTCTCTGTTGGTAGGCACAAAGATGTCAGTAGATTTTGTGAGGGCATTGCAATCATAGCGTGTATTAGCGGGTATAGTCACTTCAGATCCTTGGAATGGGAACTTAATGCACAGATGGTATGTTGAAGGGATAGCCTACATTTCATGGATCCATGTCCTACCTAACAGAATATTGTATGCCAAAGGAATGTCAAGCACTTGACAGGTAACATCTCGTTCAACGGGGCCAACTCTGATTGGAAACACCACTAGCCCCTTAGATTTACATTCTTCTTCATCATAGGCCTTAATAGTAATCTTTTTGTAGGCATCAATGCAGTCTTTTCCATAGCCTAACTCAGTAAGGAAGCTAGCAGAGAAAATATTGAGGTCAGCGTTGTTATCTATGAGAACATGGCGAACACGCTTTGGACCAATCATGACTTCAATGTGCAGCGGATTATTATGTAGGTGACTCAAAGAATGGTCATCTTGCTCAGAGAAAGACAAGTAATGGGAGGAGGTAAAGTGACCCACCATGGATTGAAATTGGTTAAGATCAAGATCTTTTGGGACATTTGTCTTGGTGAGGACTTTGTCCAGGATTTCCCTGTGAGCAGGGGAGATTTTTAGTAGCACAAAAATAGTGATCTAGGCATTAGTACGTTGCAATTGATCGAGAATTCTGTAATTGGAAGCTTTAGATGAGGAACCCACTTTCAGATTCTTATTGGTAGAGTTGACATTAGCTTTGTCTTCTGGTTGTGTTGATGTAAACATAGAAGGCTCAGGGCCTTTGAGGATGATCTTAGCACGAGATCAAGTAACAACATTAGCACCGACCTAAGACTGTTCTTGTTTGGAAGACTAATATGTAGACCCTCACAAGATGAAAGGTGTTTTGGGCTTGGGAGTATCTTCCCTTCCCTTGAGAATGATGGCGTTACAGTATTCAGTATCAACGGGTTCAACCATATTATTGACATTGTCATTATTGGTGTATGTATAGTTAACCTTGGCATCAGTATTTTTTCCTTTAGATGATTCACCTTTTCCATGAGGAGGAAATGGATCTTTGAAAGCTTGGTGATCAGAGTTCTTGTTGTGACTTCCCACAACAATAACCTCACTATCGATGAGATCCTAGATTTTATGCCGCAATTTAAGACAAGTAGTCATTTTATGACCTTTGTTTTGGTGAAAGTCACAATAAGAGGATTCATTCCACCAAGAGGGTCTTGGTTGCAGATTATAAGGTCATGAATTATCCAGGGGAGTGAGTAAATGGTTGTCCAAGAGAGTCTTGTAAACCGCATCAAGAGGTTCTCCTAAAGGAGTGAATTCACGCTTGGGTCTAGGATCCCAAGGTTTAGATCCAGAAAATCATGAAGTACTCGGTTTGGAATCTGTCACAGCCTGTTCAGTGGCTTTGGCTTCTTGCATCATGGTGGTGAGATTGAAGGCAGCCTTGGAAGGCTTGGGAGTCACATTTTATACAACTCCATCATTCACAACATTTTGGTTCTTGTTGGGCAATTTGGGTTTATCTTTGCTTGAGGAGGAAGACCCTTTTTTATTTTCCCTATGTAAGATCAATTCCCCTTTCTTCATCATAAATGTCTCGATTCTCATAGCTTGCTTAATTATGTCATCAAAGGTTAGAGGACCTTACAGCTGTACTTGATATCCAAAGATGGGGAGAATATTGTCGAGAAAGATGTCCAACTTTTCAGATTCGGGTATCTTGCGAGAATATCATGTATAAAGTTGTCTCCATCTTTGGAGAAATGCCAAGAAGGATTCTCCATGATTTTGTTTCAAGTTGCAAAGATATCAGATATGAACCGGATGTTGGATGTTGTGAAAATAGTGTTGTAGAAATAAATTGGCAATTTCATCAAAAGTTTTGATGCCAATTGGTAGTCGAGAGAACCACTCCATAGCCGACCCTCCCAAACTACGTGGCAAAAGATGCATGAGATAGTTTGTGTCATGTATGAATTCCATAGAGAGAGCACCAAACTCTCTCAAATGGTCTTGGGGGTCAGATGTACCCAAGTATTTATCGTATTTGGGAAGTTCAACTCCTTTGGGAAAAGGAGGCATCTATAGACTCTTATCAAACGGGAATGGACAAATACTTTCTAGTGTGAATTGAGTGGTAGGTTTGTCTTTCTCTTTCATGAGTTGAAGGAGTTGTTCTTGCATTCCTTGCATTTTCTTTTGCAAGTGGGAGTTTTCAATTTCTTCCTCTTTCTCAATAAGTGTCTCTACCTTGTAATCAGAGGGAAGTTTAGCTCCTTGGGTGGCCAATTCGAGAAGGTATTTCTCCTTCTCTTCATTCATTATGACCGCCATCATTCTCATGAAGTTTTTATTATTGCAAGCATCTAAGATATCCCCTTGGGTTATCTCCTTCTCTTCTTGAAGAGGAGGGTTTTCAGTCTGGTTAAAACAGGGTCCACCTCAGTGATTTTTTTAGTGGCTAATATTCGCCAATTGGCTAATTTTTGAAATTTGAGAATCCAAATTTGGCTAATAATTCAAGATTTAAGGCAACCAAAATCGCCAAATTTTTACAAAATTTTATTTAGAAATATTTAAATTGCCAAATAATTTATTTTATTAGAAATTTGAACTCAAAGATTCGCCTGATATTTGATAGATGGTTAGATTCAATTCGCCTAAATTTTATCAGTTATTATAGAAATCTAAATTAATTCACCAATAATATATCATAACTAATAGTTATAGTAGGGTTGTGTCACCAATATTAGTTTTTATTATTGATTTAAAACATAATCTAGTGATCTTCATTATATTCCATGAGGCAAAAATGTTACTATCTTATTTGTAACGCTTATTGGGGCTAAGATTTCCTTTGGATTGTTGATAAAGCAATGACACTGAAGAAATTTTGGGTCTTATTATAATAATAAAAATAATGATACATTTATCTCACACAATACAATGAGGATTATTTGATTATATTTTAAATAAATGGTAGCAACTAGATACTATAGAGTTCTCTTAAACCCATCAAATATTTTCAAAGTTAGCCTAATAATTTTCTATAGGAACTTTTTTTTCTTTAAATATAATTATTTTCCATGGTCATTAATGAAATTTTGGTTATTGTTTGATATTCGCCAATATTTTCTACAAAAAAATTGTGATTAAAAAATAATCGCCAATACAAATAATTTGTTTTCCCAAAAAATTGAGAGATTCGCCAATAGGAATTAATTTTTTTAAAAATAAAATGAAAGATTCGCCAAGATTTTATATCTTTTTCTAGAGGGGGGTTTCTTAAAGCTATCCACCTAGTTGACTATGATCTGCCATTTTGCTAGAATGCAAGCGTTCAATGTGTAAAGACTCGGTATGAAAAGTTTGAATGTTCTCAGAATTTGGGTCCTCTTGGAACAAAGGGTTTCGAACCTGACTAAAATCCACTGGAAATGACCATTTAATGTAAGGTCGACGTACCGAAGAAGGAGATTGAGATAATTCCTCACTAGATATAATTGGCAATGGTGTGGAGAGCACAGATTCATCTTGATTGATTGAAGGAAATGTTTTGCCACTTCGAGTTGTGACAGTCATAGACAAAGATTGAACAAGGGATGTGAACTAGGATCAAACTTGAAACTATCTCAAAGTAAATGCACAAAAAGTGCCAAAGGGTGAAGTATCCTTGGTACAAATCATCGGAGATGAGGCTAGAACAACCAAGAGATGACTATTGCGACACAAGGCATGACGACACAGTAGAAATAGACCAAAAGATATGAGACGAGACTAGTTTAAGCAAGAATCACGTAATCCTCAACCCAAGAAACCAAGTTTTTGACTGTGTGAAGATAGAAGGCAGATAAATAGACCCTGATCAAAGACCAGATTTGATAGAGGTACGCTTGACAGACGGGAATTAGCTCGCTATTTTGAAAAAAAGCTTCAGAATCACGTGAAGAAGTGCATTCTTGCGCAAAGATTCTCACAGACGCATGCAAAACTTTGCAGTCCCGCACGAAGAATGATGCCAGACTGGTAAAAATATGTGAATAGAATGACAACAAGTTTGTGAAATATCACGCGACAATTTCCAACGTGTTGTGCAAAGATTCTCAGATAATGATGCGAAGATTGGCAGAATGTCACGCAAAACTATGCAATTTTGACAAATGAAAGTCTAGAGAATCAGACAGTTAAGACTAGATTATGTTTCCCGAGATAAAATCATGTTGTTTTCTGACAGATAGTTTGAGTTACAGATCATTTTGGACATGTTCAAGTTTGACAGTTTGTGTGTTTTGATCATCATTTTGGTTGTTCAAATGATACACCCACGCAAAACACATTAAATAGAATGTTTGTAGTACTAGAACAACATCACAATCCTAGGATAGCCAGGACAGTATCTGTTGAATCCCCACTTGAACCAAAGTTCAGCTACGCCTACTCTTAGTAGACAACTTAGAAGCTTGGAGGCACGGGCTCCTCCTTACATGTGCACTCACTTCTCAGGCACACCAAGCTTCGAACCCCAAAGAAATTTCTTCCCAAAGGGTTGTTGTCTCTACTTAGAGCTGTAAGAGTGTGGGGTGTCTTAGTCGGTCTCTAACCTTCCGCGCCAACAGATAGAGGGTTTTTTGAAACTAGAACAATAGTTTGTAGTAAAGAAATCCGTTCAAGTGGTTGTGATCAATTCATTTTCCCAATAAAGGGGGCTCTCCCAATCCTTTCAAAGCAAGGCTTTCACCTTAACGATGTCGGGACTTTAACGCACCACTAGGGTACTGGAGGAGATTTTGGTTGTGACAATGATTTCACACTTGTCTATTGTGACATTAATCACAATAGAATTTTTTGTATACCGGTTTGGAAGGGCTTGGCTTTAGCCTGTTACCGGTTGGGCATCCACTCTCACCGGCTCTGCTAAAGCTCTCGGGAGGTAGCCACTCTAGAAG